>JAQQSW010019010.1:0-11132 GCA_028646575.1 Pseudocheirus occidentalis | reverse complement strand
GATCTTAAAATGTGAAGCTGGTTTCTCCCTTAGGGAAACCAGCTGATTCTTCTCTTGTTCCTTGTTCGTTTCTGTAATAAGATATAATATTGAGACTTTCCTTGTTCTGAAGATTGTACATAATATTGTGAACTGTTGAAACTGTGAACATTGTACTGAATCTGATTTTGTAATGGAAAAAACAGAGTGTTCACTAATACTGTGTAATCGGAATCTTAAAGGCTGTTCACAGTAGCATTCTCTCAGGAATCTACTGCTGATTGGCTTTACACCTCCTCATCCACCCTCGCTGGGAAGATAAGCAATTCAACATAGGTTGTACATGTGTAGTTACCCAAATCATTTCCATAGTAGTTATATTGTGGAAGACTAACTATATTTCCCTCCATCCTATCCTGCCCCTCACTTATTCTGTTTTCTACTTTGACCCTGTTCTTTTTCAAAAGTGTTTCCTTCTAACTACCTTCTCCCCCAATCTGCCCTGCCTTCTATCATACGCCCTCTAATCCCCTTCCCCCCTATTTCCCTGTATAGTAAGATACCCAATTGAGAATGTTTTTTATTCCCTCCTAAAGCCAGATTCAATGGGAAGTAAGGTTGTTGTCCTACTCCTTTTCACCTTCCTTCCCTTCCCCTGCATTGGAACAGTATTCTCTTGCCTCTTTTATTTGAAATAATTTGCCCTAATCTATCTCTCCTTTTCTCTTTCTCTCAATAAATTCCTCTCTTACCTCTTACTTTTATTTTTTAGATATCATCCCTTCATCTTCACCTCATCCTGTGCCCTCTGTCTATGTATACATGAGCACACATATGCCCACACTCTCATATATATTTAGATACACATACGCCTTCCTATACATACATGTATATGTATGTATGCATATATGTGTGTGTATACATATATATCCCTTCAACTATCTTCATACTGAGAAAAGTCTTATGAGTTACAATTATTGTTTTTCATGTGTGAATGTAAATACTTAACTTTAATAAGTTCCTTATGATTTCTTTTTCCTGTTTACCTTCTCATGCTTCTTGCTTCTTATATTTGAAAGTCAAAA
Source organism: Pseudocheirus occidentalis (assembly GCA_028646575.1). Classification (NCBI taxonomy): domain Eukaryota; kingdom Metazoa; phylum Chordata; class Mammalia; order Diprotodontia; family Pseudocheiridae; genus Pseudocheirus; species Pseudocheirus occidentalis. The sequence goes on along the minus strand of JAQQSW010019010.1, from coordinate 10,068 downwards.
TTTCTATTCAGCTCTAGTTTTTTCATCAAGAGTGCTTGAAAGTCTTCTATTTCATTGAATGGTTATATTTTACACTGTAGCATTATACTCGGTTTTGCTGGGTAGGTGATTCGTTGTTTTAACCCTAGCTCCTTTGACCTCCAGAATATATTCCAAGCCCTTTCGATCCCTTAATGTCAAAGCTGCTAGGTCTTGTGTTATCCTGATTGTGTTTCCACAATAGACACATTGTTTCTTCCTAACTGTTTGTAGTATTTTCTCCTTGACTTGGGAACTCTGGAACTTGGCTATAACATTCCTAGGAGTTTTCTTTTGGGGATCTTTTTCAAGAGGTGATGCGTAAATTCTTTCAATTTCTATTTTGCCCTCTTGTTCTAGAATATCATTGACAATTTAGATTGATAATTTCTTGCAAGGTGCTGTCTAGGTTTTTTTTTATCATGGCATTCAGGTAGTCCAATAATTTTAAAATTATCTCTCTTAGATCTATTTTCCAGATCAGTGGTTTTTCCAATGGGATATTTCACATTGCCTTCTATTTTTTTTCATTTGTTTGGATCCATTTTATAGTATCTTGATTTCTCATAAAGTTATTAGCTTCCAATTGCTCCAATCCAATTTTGAAGGAATTAACCTCTTCAGTGAGCTTTTGAAATTTCTTTTCCATCTGGCAAATTCAGCTTTTTAAGGCATTCTTCTCTTCATTGGCTTTTTGGGCCTCTTTTGCCATTTGGGTTAGTCTATTTTTTTAAGGTGTCATTTTCTTCAGTGTATTTTTGAGTCTCCTTTAGCAGGCTCTTGACTCACTTTTCATGATTTTCTTACATCATTCTAATTTCTCTTCACAATTTTTACTCCATTTTTCTTACTTGATTTTCAAAATCCTTCTTGAGCTCCTCCATGGCCTGTTACTCAGTTCATCTTTTTCTTGGATACTTTTGATGCAGGAGTTCTGAGTTCATTTTCTTTCTTCCATTCCATGCTTTGATCCTTTGTGTCCCCAAAACAAGATTCTATGGTCTGTTCATGCGTCTTCTGCTTGCTCATATTGCCAGCCAATTACTTGACTTTTGATCTCTTTGCCACAGTAGAACTCTACTTCTAGATGACAAAGAGCTGTGTCCAAAATTGCTGGGGTTTTCTCAGCTGCTGGAGTTATGGGGAGGGCACCCTCTATGCAGCCCCCACAAGCTCTTCCCCACTGGTCCCACACCCCAGGACCACCAACAAGACTGTGGTCCTCTGAATAGTTGCTTAGTCCTCCTGAAATCTGAAAGCCAGGAGCTTCTGAGGCAGCCAGACATCAGCAGCTGCACAGCCACTGGACTTTCACCAATGCACACCCCGGGGGCAGGTGCCGGACTGTGCTCTTGGTCCTTATGTTCCCACAGAGTTCCTGACTGATCTTTTACTTTCTTTTTGGTGATTATGTGTTGAGAAGTCTGGAAACCACCACAGCTGCTAGTGATTCTCCTGAAGTCTTCTTGGGGGCCACCCTGGGGCCAGGAACCACACAACTCATGTGGGTCTTTGCTTGGCTCCTAGGTTGGTGAGATAGATCCTTCCTTATTGGCCTTCTGGGCTTCTTTCAGTGGGAGCTTTGTTTCTCTTTGTCTCTTTGTGGGTTCTGTAGCTCTAAAGGTTGTTTAGAGTAATTTTTTTACATGTATTGGAAGTGATTGAAGCTACAGCCCCCACCAAGTTTGTGCTTCTACTCAACCATCTTGGCTCTGCTGATAGATATTTTTTTAATAAGAAAAAGAAAAATAAGGAAAAAGAGGGGGAAAATCCATGAAAACCAATGGATTCATAAAAAAGTCTGAAATCATATGTAATCCTTCACACTTGTGGACCTCCCATCTCTGCAAATGAGTGGGGCAGAGAAATCTTCTCATATATTATCTTTGGAGTCATGCTTATTCTTTGTAGTTTTGCACCATTTACTTTTGGTTATTTTATGGATCTTTCCATTTCTGTTGTTGTAGTCATTGTATTTATTGGCTTCTGGGCTTTACTTACTTTATTCTGCATGTAAATCTTTCCAAGCATCTCTTTGTCACTTCTTATGGCTCAGTAATAAGCCTATACATTCATGTACCACAGTTTTCTTAGCCATTTCCCAATATATGGTAGGTAATCTTAACCTGGGGTCTGAGAACTTGGTTTTTTAGATATCTTGATAACTGTATTTCTATATCATTTTGTTTTCTTCATAATCCTATGTATTTTATTTCATGCATTTTTAACATTTTGAAAAGGGGTCCATAGCCTCTATCTGACTGCCAAAGGGATCCATGACACAAAACAATAAAAACCCTCACTCTCTTAAGAAATGCACATTTGACAGAGCATTCTGTTTGAGACCATGAGTCTCAGGGATAATTTTCTGAAATCTGAGAAAAATCTCACAAGCTTTGTTTTACGAATGATACAACTGACTTGGAAAGTGTGTCAGTTACACAGTATGGAAGTGACTTCTGGCTAAAATTAATAAGTAACTTCCCAGTAAACTATTTTTTATATTCTGCTAGCTGTTTTCTGTTTCAGGGATTTATTTCTCAGGAGACATGCTCTCTTGACATGTGGCCTTTCATGAGAATATACATACATACATATATATACGCACACTTGACAGCATCTTAACATGTGCAAAGATTAGTGGAAAGATCATAGAAGTGAGGAAAGACAAGTTGAAAACACTTATCTGGTCCTTACTCATTGTTTGACCTTTGGAATGTCGCATAACTCTTCTAAACGAGTTTTTCCATATATGAAATGGGAGTAATATGGACATTGCTGGTTTGTTATGTGAAATCTTGTGTGGGAAGCACTGAGTAGATCATTTATGCACACATGTGTACACAAACACACACAAATCACATTCATTATTTTTCTTTTTTCAGTGTCAGATAGATACAAGGTAGTGAAGACAATGTTTCATGTGAATTTCTTCACCCTTCTTTGATTTGATAAAATGTACTAATATGTTTATATATCAGTGTTGAAAGCTGGCATTTCAAGGTAACTCTGACAGAGTTTTGTTGATAAATCCAATTTATGGAGTTTATTTTGATAATGTAATCATTGAAAATGTCTTAAGAATAAAATATATTTAGCATAGAGCACTGTACATGCAGATGTAATTTCATTAGATATCTGCTGTATTTACAGCTCTTATAGAAACAGCTATATCTAGGATTGAGTTTGGGGTCACTGTCTAAATGTATGCTCATTCAGATAAAAACAAAAACAGGGGAAGTTGACTGTTATTGAGGAAATGGACTAGATATCAAGAAATTATCTAGGTGGCACAAGAATTGTTTGCTGAAACTGAGGGCAGAAAGTAGTTTTAATATAAGTAGAAAATATTATTGTTTGTTAATGTCACTAGTGGAAGCATCTACCATAATTGATAAGGTTGCTTAACCTGGAGACAGAAAGATCCAAATTCATATCCCACCTCAGATTCTTGTTAATGTTGTGACTCTGAACAAGTCATTAAACCTTTGTATGCTTCAATTTTCTCATCTGCAAATTGGGCATAATAATACCTATTTCCCAGGGTTGTTGTGAGGATAAAATAATATGTGTAAATCACTTTGCAGACCTTAGCACACTGTGTAAATGCAAGCTATTGTTATATAAAGTATTACTAACTTTGAGCTCTTGGTCATATCACTTTGAATTTCTATTATTTTTAACTTAGATTATATGAGTGGTCAAAAGAAAAAAAATACTATTGTGACACTTAGCAACATTGTATTATAGTTGGATGATAAGTTAAAAATATAAGTATTAGTCCATTTCTTCCCTAAGAATTCTCTAGAGGAGATGATTGTCAGGAGAGTTTTTGATTTGGTTCTTAATGAACAGAGTAAGTGTTTTCAAAAGGCCCATCTTATCATTACATGTTTGTTCTAACTTGTAACCTATATTTAACATGAAAACTCAAATGCTGATTGTAACTTGAGAATTTTGTTTTACAAATAGTGACGCTCCGCACAAGCTTAATGCCAGATCCAAGAAGTAACAGACTATTTCCTGCTCATTGCAAAGAGGAAATTCTTAATTCGTATATTTCTTCATTTGGTGGAAAAATGAAGTGAGCCAAGGACAAATTAGAGTTTGTGATATAAAAACTAGTATATTGAGCAGCAGCTGACCAGAATTCTGAAGAATACATTTCTTTACAGTGTCAGAATCTTGGGATCATAGAATTTTATAAATAAAGGCACCACTTATAAGGGGTTAGAGATCATCTAACACTATCCACCTGTTTATTTTTAAACAATTACTGATTTTTTAATTTTTATCACAATAGTTTTTATCTTCCCCTCCCCAGTGACCTTCACTCCATTTTTCTAATAGCTCTAAGTTATTCAGGACCAAACCATGGTCCTGCTCTTTTGGGACTCCTTTGAAGCTTATCCTGTTGACCTCTGACCCCACAAAAGCTCATCTAAGTAATGAATCTATCATTTACCATTTTCAAGAAAGTCCCAATCAGTAATTTCAGGTTAAGACACGTTGAGTGTTCATTCTGTCTCAGTTGCTTGGAAGAGATGTACTCAAGGGAACATGGTCTACTTGTTTAGGAGTTGAAAAGGCACCCCCAGTTTCTCCTTAATTACTTCTCTGGGGGTACTAAAAGAACTCTCTGAAGCAAGTGGATGAGAATATTCAGATTTCCCTTGGCAGCTACACCTGCCCTCATGATAGAGAACGTATTCTTTCCAGCAAGCCTCCCTCAGGGCCCCATCTTATTAAAAAGGAGTAAGATGTAGCAGTGTCTCCATACAAGCTACCTTTACTAACCAAGTTTTAGTCTGTGCTTTGTTACAGAGTTTTAAAAACACATTTTCATGTTCCTTTATGATGCTGACCCATTTTGGTACTAAATGACCTTCAGGTGCCTTGAGTTAATTGGCATCCAGCTAATACTAATATTCTGTCACTGAGAGACAAAGACATCAAACAGATTTAGTGTAAGCACCTATGAAATAGGTAACTAGTATTTGATAACCACCACATAAAACAGGCATAATCAAATGAATTAAAAATTGAATCTGAAGTGGTAGGATACCAACTTCAAACCACAAAGCCTCCTTTAGGATAGGGTATGGGGATGGTGGTGGTGGAGCCAAGATAGTGGAGTAAAAACAGCACCTCTGCCAGCTCTGGTTCCTACCACTTCCTATACATGTAAAAAAGACTCTGAACAAATTTTAGAGCTACAGAACCCACAAAGTGACAGAGAGAAACAAATCTCCCATTGAAGGCAACCTGGCGGGCCAGCAGGAAGGAACTATCCCCCCCAGTGTGATCACAGTCCCCCGTGAGCCCTGTGGTTCCAGCCCCAGGGTGGCTCCAACCAGCATTGGCCAGAGCAGACTTCAGGAGAGTGAATCACCAGCAGCTGTGGCAGTTTCCAGACTTCTCAACCCATAAACGCCAAAAAGAAAGCAAAAGGTCTCTGTGCAACTCTGTTGGATTGGAGCAGAGAAGAGCTTGGTTTGGCCCCTGGCCCAGAGGCAAGAAGTGGTGGAGGAATGGAGGCAACAGCTGCCCCATGGCTGCCTCCAGAGCTCCTGGCCTGCAGATTGCAGGGGGACCAAGCAACCAGTAAGTGAGTGATCACTCTTGATTTAACTTGCTTGGATCTGGATCACGGTCTTGTGTGGAAGTCCTGGGGTGTGTGACCATGGTGCCAGAGTTTGTGGTGGCTGCAGAAAGCACGTCTTCCTCATAGCTCCAGTAGCTGAGAAAACCCTGGAAATTTGGGGCATAGCTTTCTGCAGTTTGGAAGTAGAGTTCTACTATGGCAAAGAGCTCAAAAATCAAGTAATTGGCTTGCAATATGAGCAAGCAGAGGAAACACAAACAGACCGTAGAATCCTTTTTTGGTGACAAAAAGGATCAAATCATGAGATGGGAGGAAGATGGTGAAGTCAGAACTCCTACATCAAAAGCATCCAAGAAAAATTTGAACTGAGTACAGGCCATGGAGGAGCTCAAGAAGGATTTTGAAAACAAAGTAAGAGAAATGGAAGAAAAATTGGGAAAAGAAATGAGAGTGATGCAGGAAAATCAAGAAAAGCAAGTCAACAGCCTGCTAAAGGAGACCCAAAAACACAATGAAGAAAAAAATCACCTTAAAAAATAGACTAACTCAAATAGCAAAAGAGGCTCAAAGAGCCAGTGAGTAGAAGAATGCCTTAAAAAGTTGAATTTGCCAGATGGAAAAGAAATTTCAAAAACTCACTGAAGAGGTTAATTCCTTCAAAATTAGATTTGAGCAAATAGAAGCTAATGACTTTATGAGAAATCAAAATACTATAAAAGAGATCCAAACAAATGAAAAAAATAGAAGGCAATGTGAAATACCTCATTAGAAAAACCACTGATCTGGAAAATAGATCCAGGAAAGATAATTTAAAAATCATTGGACTACCTGAAAGCCATGATAAAAAAAAAAGCCCAGACAATATCTTTCAAGAAATTACCAAGATAGGTGATAGGGGCAGGCCTAGATTTGTGATTGCACTGGTATAGCGATAAGAAAATTCCTTCCACTAGTACAGGCCCTCCCCTTCTCTTTATCTTCCAATCTTATAGGGTTACCTAGAGAAGAGATGTTAAACTGGGCCTATAGAAACCATATTAAGATATAAATGGGAAATCTTTAACAACATAAAAATACAGTGGAGCACAGCAAATGTCAATTTGTGGTTTTCTAAATCAACATGCCTGGGCTAGGATTTGTTTGTATTTGTATTTGACACCATTGGCCATGAGCAATGAAAAGTTAAGTGACACTTATAGTCAGAGGCAAGATCTGAACCACTGTCTTCATGTTTTTGAAGTCAGCATTCTATTCACTATGTCTCATAGCATCTCATTTAAGAATGCCCTTCCTTTTAGGAATGAAATGTAGTTTTATTTTTATTTTTAAATGAAAGAACCCAGTCATCTTCCTTTTTATTTGTAGTTTCACTTGCCAGAAAATTACTGTTACAAGAGCTCATCCTGAAATTCTTTCCTTTGCTAATTACAAAACTGTTTTGTGATAACAGAGGCATTTAATAAATAATAGTAAAGCTATTTATTCACTCTTCACTTTAAACAAACAAAAAAAGGTTAGTGCCTTAGGATAGCATTAAATATTACTGATGTCATAAGAGTATGTTTGTAAAGTACTTTGCAAGCTTCAAAGTATGATATGAATACTCATTGTTGTTATAATGTGTGTGTGTGTGTGTGTGTGTGTGTGTAAATTAGTATATAAAGACAAAAGATGAGTCTTCTTGACTCTAGGGCATCACCTAAAACACTTAACACATAATAAACCCTATATAAATGTAAGCTATAGTTATGATTAGTTTTTAAAACAAATTCCAAGGATCTTAAGAGTTTATTGACCTAAGTATTTTAAAGGGAGCTTTTGTTTTTGGAATGGAGAGGATGGTCTTGAATAGGAGAGAATAATACATTAATAAAAATATTTCTCCTCTATGACTCTCCCTTGGGCAATCTATTTAATTAAGTTTAGAAAGTTTTGGAGACCAGCCAGTTATTTTGTCAAATAGGTTGAATTGTGCCTGGCAGAGATGAGACATCTTTTGTTCTTTCCCCTAATCATTACAACCAGATAATGCTCTTACTGCCTATTACAGGGTGTATTTTTAGTAAGTAAGCAGTCAACTGTAGCAACAAGGAAAGAGAGCCAAAGAGCAGCTCAGAGCCAGGCTGGGGCATCAGAGAAGTTTGGGGGTTTTGTTTTTGGTTCTGAGCATTTGAATTAGAGGAGGTTTTGGAAAAGCGGAGGGCTGGAGAGACTAGGTCACAGCCTGATGTACCAGATGGAACTGTGTAGTGGAGAGGATTTAGAGAATCATTCAGACTTTCGCCCATCTGAAATGTATGTCAGGATTAGTTTCTTCCCTTGACCTTTTGCAATGGCTACAGTGCAGGACTCTCCCTCTAATGGGGTTCCTAAGACACAGGGGAATGCCATCATCACTTTCTCAACAGAGAAGGGAATAGTCCATACACTCTACATATTCCTTAAAGAATCCAAGCAAATGAAACAAAACCAGTGGTTTTCTTGTGCTAGAACTACCTGTGCCTTCCTAGGGTGGCAAAACAGAGGACCTTGCTGTAGGTGGGGGTTGACACTTTGATGATTGAAGGCATTGTGGTCCTGACTTAATGTGTTTTTGCCTGAAAGATTGTGCTACTGTGGAAAAAGATTCATTGAACCAGAAGATCTGGAATCTATTGTTAGCTTTGCCACTAGCTTTCTTTGATCTTTGAATATCAGGTGAGGTGAGTGACATAGCAGTTTCCTTACCTATAAAATGAGCGATTAGACAAAATGATCTTTAAAGATTCTACCAAATTTAGAGTTTTTTGTGATGTATTATGTTTTTTATAAAGTGTTCAAGACCATGGTCAATATAAAGCTCAATGAATGACCAGTTATGTATATTTGATTGTTTCTGTTCTAGGCTGCTAATCAAGAAGAAAAATAAGGGGAAAAATAGCCATAGGTCAAGCCAGGTGTTAAGTCACACTCTAAATAATTTAAAATTTTATTTTATTAATATCTTTAGTTTTTAGTTTTTAGTCCAGAGACTACCTTCTAATAAAAAAAAGTGAAAGGCAAAAAAAAATGTTCAAGACAAATCAACACATTACCTCAGCCTCACTGCATTGGTAATGTACCACACCAATATCTCTGTCAATAAGGGAGGAAAATTGCATTCTTCTGATCTTTTGTTTGGGGCTGATTTTGAGTATTATAATTACACAGAATACTTTTTGTGTGTGTTGGTTTTGTTTTTCAGTTTACTATGTTAAAGTGGTTTTATGTGTGTGCATGGGTGTGGGTGTGATCTAAAGCACTTAGAACGTAATCAATGTGTGTTTTCTAGTTCTCCTTATTGCATTTTGGATCAGTTTATACATGTCTTAACATGCTTCTTAGAATTCCTCATATTCCTTTTCTTTTTTTAATTTATTTTTTATTTGTTTTCTTGTTTACATTATTCATTTTCATTACATTTTTGAATTACACATTTTCTCCCCGTCTTGTCCCTGCCTCAACCCTAAAACAGCAATCCCACTGTAAAGACCCTCCCCTGCTCTGCTCTCTTATTTTCTGGTAGGGCAGAGAGGGTCTCCCTATCCCATCCCCTGTGTATCTTAATTCCTAGTTGCAGGCATTGGAGAACTTTAAATTCTAGATTCTTTCGATTCCTCCCTTGTCACCCACCCCCACTGGAAGGACACTTCGTTCAATACAGGCTATGGATGTATGATTATACAGGACATCTTCATAGTGAGCATATTATGAAAGTGATCGTCTGTCTCTCCTTCCTATCCCTCCCCTCCTTGTTTTGCTTTCTACCCAGTCCCTGTCCCTTTACTGAAGTGTGTGCTTCCAGCATCCCTCCCCCAGACCCTGCCCTCCCCTCCGTCCTCCCCCCTCTCATCTCCATGCCCTCTACTCTACTGTGTGGCATGATGCCCAGTTTAGAGTTTATGCCATTTCTTCCCTAAGCCAATTTCAACAAGAGTAGTTGAAAGTAAAATTGTAATAGTTATCCCTTGCCTCTTCTCTATAGGATAATTAATTCCATTTTGTCTCTCCCTGTCTCCTCTCATTCTAGCCCTCTCCCACCTCAGAATTTCGCCTTTTAAAATATCATCCCTTCACATTTAATTCATCCTATACCCTCTATATACACATATAAGCACATGCTCAGATATGTATTCGTATGCATATATAGCCTCCTATATGGATCTATATATACATTTGTATTCCCTTCCCCTATCCTCATGCTAAGAAAAGTTTCATAAGTTACTATTATCATTTTTCCATATTGTCATGTAAATAATTCAGATTTGACAAGTTCCTTATGATTTCTTTCCCATGTTTACCTTCTCATGCTTCTTGTGTTTGATTGTCAAATTTTCTGTTCAGTTATGGTTTTTTCAGCAAGAATGCTTGAAAGTCCTCCACCTCATTGAATGAACATATTTTCCCCTGGAAAAATATACTCAATT
>JAQQSW010019009.1:0-11132 GCA_028646575.1 Pseudocheirus occidentalis | reverse complement strand
AAAGGGACATGGACAGGGTAGAGAACAAAACAAGGGGGGGTGCAGGATAGGAAGGAGGGACATGCAATCAGCCTCTCACGATATGCCCACCATGGAGATGTCCTGTGTAATTACACATATACAGCCTGTATTGAATTGCTGCTCCTTCCAGTGGGAGTAGGTGACAAGGGAGGAATTGATAGAATCTAGAATTTAAAGCTATACAATCAAATGCAACTGGGAAATAAGACATACAGGGACTGGGGTAGGGAGACCCTCCCTGCCCTCCTAGAAAGTTAGAGAGGCATTGGAGGAGGACATAAAAGAGAACAGATTGTGGGAGGGGCTTTAGGGTAGGACCACTGTTTTGGGCTTGGGGGTAGGGGAAAGAAGGGGAGAAAATTTGTAACTCAAAACCTTGTGGAAATGAATGATGTAATCAAGAAAATAAATTAAAATTTTAAAAAACAAATTTAGTTGAGGGAATCAACTATAATGGGAGTTTAAACATATACCCTTGTACATGTAATACAAAATAAATTGCTTTCACTCCCTTGATAAGGAATGAAATTAACCATTTCACATGACACCTTTGTGCTAGATATTATATGATCACACATCCAATGTTAATCTTTCTGGTGTTTGTTTCCCCTCCTGAAAGTCACTTCTGTGACCTTTCTGGAGAAACATGCCAATGTTAGAAGTTCTCCAGACTTTTGATGTTCAGAGTTGATACCAAAAGAGGCAAAGATAGCCATGTGCTCTGATATAAACCCTATTAATTGAGTCCCCACTCCTCATAAGCAGTAATCCCTTTTACTATTCTACTCCTTCCTGAGATTATATCTTATTAACTAAAGGGCTACATCTAAGAGGACTCACCAGCTGGAATCCACCTCTTTTTTACCAGTTATGGCACCAAGTATCATCAGCTCGTTTACCTTAGAAGCCAGTCAGGAGACTTGGAAGACTGGTCATAAGTAGCCATAAATTAGAAGGACATCTGATACATTTGCAACATGAAAACCTACACCATATGCATTATCCCTGTTCCCCTATGTCAATGGTACACTTTAAATATCTGGACAATAACAAGATCCTTAGTATGTAGTAGCAAAGCAGCAATAGTATATAACAGGGCATGAAGCACAGTGGTATATATACATTTGCGTGCTCTTGTTGAGGTAGATTTTTATGGGTAGCCTTTCTATTCCTTTCCAAGAATATGTGAAATTTACATAAATATCATTGAAAGGGCTTGCTGTGGAGTGGTAATTTTTTGGAAAGATTGAGTGGGAAAGCTTCGTTGAAAATCTAAAAGGTTGATTCAATAAAAAGGAGGAAGATTGTATGCTTGCATCTAGACTCCCTAGCCAACAGAATTCAAAGATGCTAGGGAAAATTTCAGTTAATTTCAGGAGTCTGCTACTGGCTAGAATTTGGAAACATTTTCAGTCTAGTCACTGCAGACAACATATTCAAGAGGCTTGGTTTTTACCACTGTAAGATCTTCCCTCAGCATTAGGAGTGTTTGCCAAGAATCATCATACTTTTATCTTCCCAAATCAATTGCAAAACAAATTGGGCAGGAAGTATCTCCCCAGAGGAAAGTGAGTTAAGGGAAGCCTGGCATTTGGAAAAACAATAGAATGCATGCGACAGCTCGACTGTTTTTCTTCCAGTTGCTATTCTTTCATGCATTACTTGGATCAGTTCAAGGTTTCACATACATATCTCCTTACTTCATGTAACTAAGAAGTAAATATTCCATTTTATTCTTCATATTGAATTCCTTATACATGTGTCCGCCCACCCTACTCCCCAATTCCACTAACATGTAACACCAAACAATAGGAGCAAAATTCAGGGATTAATGAGAGCTTATCAAGTAGCTATGGTTTTTAAAGGAATTACGGCTCGGCTTAGGTGATGGCATTGCAGGGAATGAAGGATTACTTTACAGAGAAATACTCATAATACCTGTAATTGTAATATTAAGTTGTATAGCCTACAACATACTTTATTTTTCTTTTTTATTTACATATTTATTTTTTACATCACCTACATTTCGCAGCATGTCCCTGTCCTAGGGAGCCATCTGTTTTTAACAAAGAATAAAAAGAAAAAGAAAAAAAAAGTTTTGGAAGCCTAATCAGCTCATCAAACAAGTATACCCTGTGTATGTTCATAGAGAAAGATCTACATCTATCTCTATAGATACGGGGATATACATGGTGTCCCAAAAGTCTTGGTGCAGTTTTAAACTTTGATATTCTATAGCAGCTGTTCTCAACCTGTGGGTTGCAACTCCTTTGGGGGTCAAATAACCTTTTCACAGGGGTCGCCTAAGACCATTAGAAAACACATATTTCTGATGGTCTTAGGAACCAAGACACTCCTCTTCTATCCATCTTCAGGCGGGGTGCCCACATGCAGATACGCCCACATACGGGTATTAAAGGGTCACAACATTAGGAAGATTGAGAACCACTGCTCTATAATGTTCTGACCCAGATTTCCTCCTCTACAAAGAAGTAGAAAGAGATATAACCTCATATTTCTTCTTCAGGGCCAGGTTTGGTCTTTATATAATTTCATGATACTTGGTTTTTTTGTTGTTTTTTTCATTTACATTATTGTAGTCATTGCGTATGTTGTCTTCCTGGTTCATCTTACTTCACCATACATGATTTCATACATGTCTTCTGGTACTCCTCAGTGTTCCTTATGTTTATCATTTCTTAAGAGTGTAATAATATTCCATTACATTAAGGTACCACAAATTAAGTCAATATTCAGTAAATGGGCATCTACTTTGTTTACAATTCTTTGCTACTACAAAAATTGCTGCTAAAAATATTTTATGTATAAGGGACCTTTCCTTTAACCATTGAGATTCTTGACATATATGCCCAACATGTATTTCTGAGTAAAAGGGCAAAGACAATTTAGTCACTTTTTTTGGTATAATTCCAAAATGTTTTACAGAATGGCTGGACCAATTCATAATAACACCCAAAAACATATTTGTATTTAGAAGCCTCTTGAACATTGGCTTGTTTCCATATTGAATTATCTTTTGCATTTTGCTGGAACAGAGATTACATAGTAATTTATATAAATTATTTCATTTGATCCTAACAACACCTTTGTAAGGCAGGTAAGATAGGTATATTCACTTTTCTCTTTCATATGACATAACCCAACCCAAAGTGATTCAATGATTTTCTTGAGTTAAAAGCCTAAGTTTTTCTCAGCACTTTTTTCTTCCACTTCATGTTTCTGTTTTGTACCTTGCTCTTAATCATCTTTCTAAAGAAAGTAATAGTCATGCTTCTTCAGCTTTGATGGTAAGGGAGATATATAGACAAATGGACAGACAGATATTTATATGAAAGAATATGTGTGTGTGTGTACACAGTCATACTTCTTCCAGTGAATTTTGTATTTTATGTGTGTGTGTGTGCATGTGTGTAAAAATACATTGTTCACACCTGTGATTTCCTCACTATAGGAAGCTCCCTTTACAAAAAAAAAACAACTTCCTCTATTAATGGAAACCAGCAACCATTCGGCAACTTTCAGTCTTTAAGTTTTGCCCTGATCATTAGAAATCAAATGACGTGCACAGGGTCACATAGACAGTATATGCGGCCAAGGCAAGAATTGAACTTGGTTTTCCTTTCTCTGAGACTTATTTTCTATGCCCTATGCCTTGCTGCCTCTTCACTCCCAATTTTTTAAAAAAAAATGGCTCAGTGTTTATAATCTCTAAGTCAATGTGCCCCATAATTACTTTGTGTTTTTGCTCCAAGTGCCACAGGGGAGACATAAGAGAAACCATTTGTCCTCCTACTTAAGAAGCACATCTTTATTGGGTTTCTGTTTCCTTCTAGCACAAGATGTAGACAAAACATATTTGGATTCTAGGGATATTGATTATCCCATAGAAAATAAATATAATTTTCAAAACTCCAACATCTAACTGAAGCTTTTGATTTCAAAGGCCAAGAAGACTTATTTCTCATTTAAACCAAATTGCTATATAATTAGTCTGTCTGAGATCTTGGGCTTCAAGTTAATTCACTTCAAAAGATATTTATTGAGTCTTCTTTATGGAAGGCATCATGTTGGACACTGGAGATACAAAGATCACTCTGAAATAGTCCCTGTCTTCAGGTTGCTTGTTATACCTGATAGAAAGAGCATGTAAACTAAGTGAATAAAAATAATTTGAACAGAGTGAAAACAATAACAAATAGACTAAGAAAGTTCCTAGGCAGATTGATTAGTAGTAGATGCAGTAGACAGAATGTCAGACATGGAGTGAAAAAGACTCATCTTCCTAAATTCAAATCTGGCCTCAGACACTTTACCAGCTGTGTGATCCTAGGTAAATCATTTAACCCTCTTCGACTCAGTTTCCTCATCAGTAAGATGAGCGGGAGAGGGAAATAGCAAACCACTCCAGCATCTTTGCCAAGAAAACCCCAAAAAGGGTCATGAAGAGTTGGACATGGCTGAAATGACTGAACAGCACCAACAAAGAAGTAAAATCTAAGTTGAGCCTTGAGAGGGATGAGGACGAGGAAAGAATGAGGAATGTGAGCATATCAGACCTGGGACACAGTCTATACAATGACACATGTGACAATATGACCCCTTTAATAATCACTAACATTTATACAGAGCTTGCTTATGTGCTGGGAGCTGCGTTAGGCATTTTGTAATTATCTTCTTTGATCCTTACAACAACCCTGGGAGGTAGGTGCTATTTTCATCTCCATTTTGCAGATGAGGAAATTGAGGTAAACAAAAGTTAAGTGACTTAAGTCAGCACAGTTAGGACATGTCTGAAATCAGATTTTAACTCAGGTCTTGTTTCCAGGCACTGTCTTCTATCCCTTGGGCCACCCAGCTGCCTTTATTCAATGAACTCCAGGAGCTCCCTATTACTTCTAAGACCAAATATAAAATCCTCTGTCTTTCAAAGTATTTGATAATCTCTTCCCACCCCCACCAGCTTTCCAATTTTCTTACACATTACTCCCTTCCACATA
Organism: Pseudocheirus occidentalis; assembly: GCA_028646575.1. Lineage (NCBI taxonomy): Eukaryota > Metazoa > Chordata > Mammalia > Diprotodontia > Pseudocheiridae > Pseudocheirus > Pseudocheirus occidentalis. Next base: position 6,093 of record JAQQSW010019009.1, on the reverse strand, counting down.
TTCAGGGATGTAATAATGCCGGTCTCCTTTCTGCTCCTCTTACAGGACACTTATTCTCCCAACTTTGAACATTTTCATTGGTTGTACCCCATTCCTGGACCAATCTCCCTCTTTGTTCCTCTATGTCCTAGCTTTTCTTTCTCCTTTCATGTCTAAACTAAAGTCCCACCTTTTACAAAAAGCCTTTCCCAGTCCTTCTTAATCTTAGTGCTTTCCTTCTGTGACTGCCCTCAACTAATCCTGTATATATCTTGTTGTATGCTCTCTAACCTATTAGACTATAAGCTCCCTGAGGGCAGGGATTGGTTTGTTTGAGGGTTTTTTTTTTGGAGGGGAAGTTACCTTTCTCAGTATCCTCAGCTCTTAACACAATTTCTTGCACATAGTAGGCACTCAGTAAATGTTGGTCAACTGACTATCGTACATATGGAAGATGGAAAGCAGAGTTTGGGGAACAGGTTGTAGTTCCATTTGGCTGTAATATAGATTGCATTAGGGAAATCAGTGTAAATTGTTTAGAAAGAAGATGAGAGCCACAACAGGGAAGGCTTTAAATGACAAATTAAAAATTTTGTGTATTATCCTAGAGGCAAAAGGGACTATTGAATTAATTTTAGTAGGACAGAAATATGTCACTGAATTATAGAATTTGATATTGGAAGGAACCTCAGTCTTCTATTGGTCAAATGCAAACTGGAAAGGACATAGTTACCCTCCATGTTAGGAATATTTATTTGGCAGCAACATAAGGGATAGGTTAGAGAAGGGAGAGCCTGGAAAGAAGTAGGTCACATGGACATTTATTTCAATAGACTAGGCAAGAACTAGGGTAATGTAAGTGGATAGAAAGGGAACAGTGTAAGAAATGTTATAAAGATAGAAAAAACAAAAATTGGAAATTATTGCACATGAATTGAGAGAAAGAAGTGAGTCTCTATATAGTACAGCATAATAATATATTTAGTGTAATATTATGTTATACTATAATCATATTAATAGTAATAATAGAATTTACATAGTGTTTTATGGGTTACAAAGAACTTTACATAAGATATTTTATTCTGAAATCAACTCCAGAAGGTAGGTGTTATTATTATCACCATTTTATTGGGAAAACTGAGCCTGGAGGGTGTTAAATGACTCGACCAGGTCATACAGCAGCTAAGTGCCTGAGATAGATTAATTCCAAGGTTGAAAAACTGTGTGAGTGTAAGCATAGTGGTGGCCTCAGCCAAAACACTAGTTTAGAGGAGGGCATTTAAAGGGAAAATGAGTTAAAGAGATAATAAGTTCTCTTTATTATACTGAGTTTGAGCTGAGGGTGATGGAGATGTCCAGCAGACAGTTAAGTAGCAATGAAAGCTAGAGTTCAGCTAGAGCAGCAATTCTCAACCTGTGGGTCACGACCCCTTTGGGGGTCAAACAATCCTTTCACAGGGGTCACGTAGGTCACCTAAGACCATAGGAAAACATATATTTCCAATGGTCTTAGGAACCAAGACACTGCTCCTCTATCCATCTCCAGGCGGGTCCGCCCACATGCAGATACTCCCAAATATGAGTATTTAAGGGTCGCGGCATTAGGAAGGTTGAGAAACACTGAGCTAGAGATTAGAAAAATCTACATATTTGTGAGAGTGAAATGTGTAGAAATGATCATTAAACCCATGTATGCTGGTGATAAAACTGACCCTTCTACTGTTTGATCCCTACAAGATGAATACAGGAACAATTTACATGCTCATTCAGGTCATTCTTGAATGAGGATGAGAAGTGAATAAGCAACCTTTCCAAATGATATTCTGTAGCATACTCAATCTCTGCAGTCATTCAATTAACTGAAATGTATAATGTATTAATAAATACTGCTGCTTATTATTTGTGCATAACCAAAAAACAATTCAATAGAGTACAATACTATCTCTAAGGTTTTCCTTCAACAAGGTGTCTTCCATACATATGTTAAAATTATGCAGGAATCTTTTAAAGATGTAATATCACAGATAATTTTGTTTACCCTATCATCATTAACATCAAGTAAAGGAGGCATTAAGCAGAAAGACATTTATAATATCTAAAACAGAGTACAAATTGAAGAAAGCTTCCTATAAGAGACCTAAAGGTTTCCATTTAATTATCCAGAGGCTCCCATTTGTCGATGACCTTGGGCTGATTTGCATCATGAGCAAGGATATTGCAAAACCCCCTAAAAGTGATCTATAATCACCCCAAAAGAGTTGGACCTAACTATCCATGCAGAAAAAGTGTATGAAAAAATGTACATTGCCCAAATTATGCTATTCAGTTAGATAGAGCTTATCCATACAACAGAGTTTCTCCAACAGCACCTGTTTCTTGAATTGACATATAAATTGGACAAAGCTAGAAACAGAATGTGAACAGAGAAGGAGCACATGCTGGATTGGCACATGTACTGCCTCTAGGAAATTTTTAAGTTACCCTAATGACCCAAAGCTCCTCGCTAAAAACAAACAAACAAAAAAACTATCTTTGTGACATGAAATATTTTTCTAGTGATGCGGTATGGCTGAAAGTGTAGAATATTACCCCGTCCAAAAATTTAAATCAGGGATCACACAAAGGGAAATGGAGAGGTATGTGGACATTGTGAGCAAGCAAGCAGCAGAAAATTACAAATGTGCAATTGTGTAAAAGAAGCAGAATAAAGGATGTCAGGAGGGAAATACACACATAGACAAAAAGATAGACTGTCTACATAGTGAGACTGGGGGATAGCGTATGAATAGCCCATGTATTACACTGCTATCAAAACAATAAAAAAGAAAGGGGAAGGGAATTAAGGGGAAGGAATAAAGCATTTTTACTATTATGTAGTAGCCTGGGCAGCTACATGGTACAGAGAAAACAGGACAAGACTTTTAGTCAGGAAGACTCATGTTCTTAAGTTCAAATCTGACCTCAAATATTTACTAGCTGCGTGACTCTGGGTAACTCATTTAACCCAGTTTGCCTCAGTTTCCTCATCTATAAAATGAGCTAGAGAAGGAAATGGCAAAACCACTCCGGTGTCTTTGCCAAGAAAACCCCAAATGGAGTTAAAAGTATCAGGCACAACTGAATGACAGGTAAAAGGCACCGTGCTAAGCACTTTATGCTCATTACCTTATTTGATCCTCACAACAGCCCTACAAGGCAGATGCTGCTATTGTTGTGCCTAAACCCAAATCCCAGGTCACTGCACACCATCTGATTTGTGGTCCACCATTAATCATTTTTTTTTATATTTTTGTCTTTGTCCCTATCCTATATCCTGTCATAGCTTCGAACAGCTTAAAGGCATGCCTGGTGATTGCTCAGGGTGAAGTTTCCTATTAGCATTCTATATATATTTCTTCCCTTGAATCATTATTAGTGTACAAAGTGCAATTCAGAGTTATGGTACAATATAGAGACCACCCTGTCCTTTGCCACTGACCAAGCAGGGTCCCCACACCCTCTGGCCGGAATATGACCCTGGCCTGACCTGAGATCTTCCAGTTCCCCCTTACCCCATGACCTGCCACCCTGTTCTGGAAAGAGCTGACTCCCCCTGTTCTTCTTAGGGATACCTGAGTCACAGGAAGACTGCACCCCTATACCCTCACACCATACTCCAAAATTAGCCCTGAACTATAGATCCAACCAATGGCTGTTCCTTTGCTTCTCCACATTATGCTTCTGCTAGCTCCCCTCCCTGATTGTGGTTTTGTGGTTTTGGCCTATATAATCAGGTCTGTAAACACCAAAGATCACTGCCTGATTTGAGTGTATACTCCAGGTAGTCACACGCTTGATCAATAAATCCATGCCTAAATTTATCTTGAACTCAGGTCTCGGTTTGCTCTTATTCTCTGCACAACATTATCACTTCCCAGTTTGTAATTATGAAAATTGAAGCAAAAATAAACTACTGCCCAGTGTCACACAGCTAACTAAGTATTTGAGGCTAAAATTTGACTCAGGTCTTCCTAATTATAGGCCCAGCACTTTATCCACTATGCCACCTAGCTACCTCAAACTAGAGAACTAGAGTAAAGAATCCATTGTATTAGATGGACTCTTGTGTTAGATTTATTAGAAGATGTAGATAAGAATTATATAGAACAGTCAAGTAATAGTCAAATTACTATATACATTTTTAAAGGGAAGATGCACATTGATGAGATCACAGACCTATCAAAATATTAAAAAGCAGCTGAGGAGATTTTCAAGAGAGAGCATGAGGGGTGGAGTGGAGCCAAGACAATAAAGTAAAAGCAAGGACTCTCTTGAGCTCTCTCGCAAACCCCTTCAAATACCTGTTTAAAATTACTCTAAATAAATTCTAGAGCAGCAAAACCTACAAAATGAGAGAGTGAAACAAATTTCCAGCCAAATACAACTTGGAAGGTAAACAGGTAAGGTCTATTGCACCAGGCTGAGAGAGGAGCACAGTCCAGTGTGGGCCACACCAGCACAGACTGGGCCCCAAGCAAACCCAGAACAGGCCTCAGGGCACTGAGTCACTGACAGCTGTGGTGATTTCCATATTTCTCAACTCACAAAAGCCAAAGACAATTTAGTAGGTCAGTGGGAAAGGTCTGTAAGACCTGGGTGAAAGAAGAGCATGGTCAGGCCCCAGCCCTATGGTGGTGGCAGTGGCAGCAGTTGCTTCCAGATATCTCAGCCCACAGATGGTGGGAGGATCAAACAGCTAATCAGAGGGGGATTGCAGGGATCTCTTAGTTGATGCTGAGGCAGGATTCTCTTGCTTTATCCATGCTTTGATCTGGGTCAAAGTCCTGGGTGGTGGTCCTGGGGCAAAGAGGAGTAATGGCATGTCAGAGCTTATGGCAATGGTGGAGAGGGACTGCCCTTCACAATTCCAAGACAGAAAAGAATGCTTGTGGTCACTCACAGACCAGAGCACAGGCCAGGAGAGGAGTAAACACCATTCCTTTAATCATACCATATTGGAAAGAACTGAAAATTTATAGTTCTCTAGAAATAGTTCTGAAAACAGCTACACAAAACCCCTGAAGCTTGGGACAGTACACCCTCCACAACGGAAACAGAGTCCTACCTTAAAAAAGAGTTTAAAAGTCAAGTAATTGGTTGGGAAAATGAACAAACAGCAGAAAAAAATCAGACTAAGAATCTTACTTTGGTGACAAAGAAGATCAAAACACACCCCCAGAGAAAGACAACAAAGTCAAAGCTCTGGCATCCAAAGCCTCCAAGAAAAAAAATGAATTGTTCTTGAATCATGGTAGAGCTCAAAAAAGATTTTGAAAATCAAGTAAAATAAGTAGAGGGGAAATTGGAAAGAGAAGTGAGAGTAATGCAAGAAAATCATGAAAAATGAGTCAACAGCTGGCTAAAGGAGATCCAAAAATTGCTGAAGAAAAAAAACACCTTAAGAATGGACCAATTAAAATGCAATAGAGGTCCAAAAAATAATGAGGAGAAAAATACCTTAAAAAGTATAATTGGCCAGATGGAAAAGGAGGTCCAATAGCTCTGAAGAAAACAGTTCCTTAAAAATTAAAATGGAGCAAATGGATGCTACTATATCTATGAAAAATCAAGAAGCTATGAAACAAAATCAAAAGAATGAAAAAATAGAAGACAATGAGAAATATCTCAATGGATAAACAACTGATCCAGAAAATAGATCCCAGAAAGATAATTTAAAAATTATTGGACTACCTGAAAGTCATGATCAAAAAAAGAGCCTAAACATCGTCTTTTATGAAATTATCAATGAGGGAAAGGCAGAATGGGGTAAATTATCTCCTATAAAAGGAGCAAGCAAAAACTTTTACAGTGGAGGGAAAGGGGAAAGGTGAGAGCTAATGAGAAAACCTTACTGTTTTTGGAATTGGCTTGAGGAGCAAATAACATACGTCCCCAATTGGTTATTGTAAATGGTAATGAAATTTGAAGATCTCTTTGTATTGAAAAACTGAAAGGTACTTAGCACCTAGTTTCAAATTAAGCCTCTGTAAAGAAACAGGCGGTATGAATCCCTGTTGATGACATAACAGAAAGGGGCTGAACAGGGAGGAGCTAATACCTATATAAGGAAGAGCA
>JAQQSW010019008.1:0-11133 GCA_028646575.1 Pseudocheirus occidentalis | reverse complement strand
ATGGCAGTAAATCTTACTTTAGTTTAGAGAAATTTGAAATCAAGGGTGGAATCTGACCTCTAGGAGCATTCTTCCACAGAAAAAGTTTGGCCTACAAAATTCTGGAGTACTCTTTTCTTTTCTTTTTTTTTTCCTGAAAGGTTTTCATCTCAGGAGTTCAGGTTCTGACTTGAATTCGCTGGCTTAAAAAAGTAAAATAATATAATAAAATATAGATAATATTACCTTAAAGATACGTCAATATGTGACCCACAAGGATTCTTATATATAGTTCAATGGTTCAGATTTCTATTTGAATTTGTTGTCACTGGTCCTAAAGTAAAGGAAACTGTACTAGACAACATCTTTGACAAATGGTAGACATCTTTCCAAAAGAGTTATATGGAACCACTAATTAATTCATTATCCCTGCCTCATTTGTCCCATTTAGGTTTAGTCATAATTACAGAGGGGACTGAAATTAAACTTGTGAGAGCAAAGTCACTGCTAATACAGGGAATATTGATTACAAGAAATAAATATTCAATTTTATTTTTCTGGTATGTTGTTCTTATTGCAGTAGTTTTGGTCGTGTCTGACTCTTCATGATCTCATTTGGGGTTTTCTTGATATAGACACCAGAGTTGTCTTCCAGTTCAATTTCCCTCCCTAGCTCATTTTACAAATGAAGAAGTTAAGTGACTTGTTCATGGTCACACAGCTATTAATATCTGAGCCCAGATTTGAACTCAGTCTTCCTGATTTCAGGTGTGACATTCTGTCCATTGTACCATATGGCTTCCCATATTTCTACATAATAGAGATGTAGTTAAGATGTTTTATACCCCTAGTAAAAACACATTTAATATTTTGTGAATGGGCCACTGTAAGGTAGAAACTGAGAATCTAAAAAGAACATATAATGTTCTAGGACTGAAAGAAAACATCTAGATCATTTAATCTAAAACTATTCTTTTTTCAGAAGAGGAAACTGAGGCCCAGTCTTATAAAATAACACTTTAAAAGTCATGAATCTAGTTTTTGCACAGAATCAAGATTGGGAAGTAAGTTCTTACTCTTTATCCAGTGTTATTTCCATCACACACCCTGCTGGCATTATCAAATTAAATCTTTCATTTCTTTTGTTTTTTAAATTTATTTTTAATCCTAAATAACTATAGATGCATATACTTGGAAAAAATAGGCAAAATATTCATTATTTCTATGGGTTTTTTAATATGTGCATATCTTTTATCGGTTTGAGGTAGTCTCAGAGTCTTTCATTTTCTGGTTAGTGAAAAATTAACAAAAGAAATAGAAGGAAAGCTAGGCCTTACCAGTACTATTATCTCTCATTTATTGGTACAATATAATAAGTTTGGATATACTTAGTTGCTTTCTAAGGTTAGAATAAAATTGCTTAGCTCCTATTTACATCTAAATTTTCAATGAAAGAATTTTTATACTTAGCAATGTCTTATTACCAAAGGAACACTGAATTTCAAGTCAAGACACCCAAGTTCAAATCCTGTTTCCAGCATTTCCTTGATGTATGATTGGGAGCAAGTCATTTGATCTCTCTGACCCTGTCTTGTTGTGAGGGAAGCACATAACTAAAACTGCTGAATAAATTTGAACTATCAAACTCTTGAACATGTTTGCTATCCTATATGTTCTGAATGTAACTAACTATTTAGTTGTGAAGGAACATTCATTCTCCTTTGAAGGATTGTATTAAATTTCCAGTGCAGTGTTAAATTTCCTGGATTAGTTTTTTTTCCCCTTCCTTTTTATTGGAAGAATAGAAGAGTAACTTTGTGTTTCAAACTCCATCATCAGTGCTAGGCAAGTGAAATGCCAGGCCACATACCAAACATATAACATGACACTGTGCTTTAAGAATCTTGTGGTTTATAGAATGCCCAGAAAACTTGAGGATGAGAATAGGGCCTTAAAATACACCCTGTCAGGACTCGTTCCCTTTCTTCTTCTCCATCCCTGTGCACAAGAACACATACTCAGACAGCTCTCCATCCCTGTGCACAAGAACACATACTCAGACAGCTATCAGAAAAATATCCCTAATGAGAAATTCTCCTGCTCCCAGAGGGTACCTCTGCTACCATCTATTTATAGAATAATAGCTGGGGCCCTACTTCATTTTCACACACTACGTTTAAAAGAGCAATTTCCTTTTGTGAAGCATTGCTGAAAGGAAAGAAGTCATCTTTTATCATATTCAGGAAAGGTCAGCAAGTCAGTAATCCTCCATTCAACTGATGACAGAAATATCCTTTTTCCTTCCACGCTAGACCTAAAAAATGATTTATTCACGATTGGCATTAATACATAAAATGGCCAGTACACAGAGCTATGCCTCAGCAGTCCTTTACATGGTCTAGGGGCTTCTTTTATTGCCTGCTTAGCCTGTGAATTAAATTTGTTGAAGCAGGCACTGGAGATAGGACTCCTGAACCTCTTCTAAGTACTCTAGTATAATATCTAATCTTGGCAAGGCCATACCATTTTTATAATGAAAACCAACCACCAAGACTTATTTCTCTCCTCCCATATACTGTTAAATTTTGCTGAGTTTCAACTTTCCTTTGCATATGCAAGTATATACAGACATGCATGCATAACCATATAAATAATCATGCAAACATACTGCACAGGAGCTAAAAATAGGGTGGGGTAACTGGGACTTTCCTCCCATGGTACCAGATCTGGGGCATCCTAATAGCTCTTTTGGGTTTGTGGTACCAAGAAACATCCCACCTTGATACCTACTTACCAATATGTGCATGTGTGTGTGTGTGTGTATGTGTGTGTGTGTGTGTGTGTGTGTGTGTGTGTGTGTGTGTGTGTTTGGGGGGAAGGTGGTGGTGGGATGGGAATTTTGAATTCACACATATAGAGAATTGTTACTGATGGAGTTACATCGAACAAGGCAGGCTGCTATTGTTCTTCACCTGAAAGTTTAAGAAAATTGTCAAGGGGCATTGTTTCATTATTTCATTAACACAGGCTGAATTAACATAATTCATTAATTCATAATTTCATTAACACAGGATGAATGTTTCATCTAGTTTCACATACTCTATATATGTTCAGAAGTAGCACTTGAAACCAGATCTACCTGACAGCAGGGCTAGCTTTATTGCTCTTCCAAACTGCCTCACATTCATAAAAATGGATAAACTAGAAAGTTAATATCAAAAGAATTAATATAAATCTAATCACTTTATATTAAAATGAAGAGACTGAGGCACTGGGAACTTAAATAACTCATCCAAGTGCATATAGGTAGTAGATTCAGAAATGATTTGGACCGGGTCCTGTGACTTCAAAGTCTATGAGTGGGTGGATAAGCTTCTATTCTGCCTTGCTATGTTTCCCCTGTAATTGTGGCTATAACTATTCTTATAAAGGTAACAAACCATATGTAAAAGTATATAAGAGAGGGTTACTGTGGTAAGAAGTCTCTTGGTTGTGACAAGGACTGTAGTAAGGAGATGCCCTTTTGTGGCTAGAAGGGAGGGAGAATAAATGTCTCTAATTTCTTCTCCAAGTGAGATTTTACTTTCTTGAAGGAGGAGAATCAGGAGGTTGGGACTGAGGCTACCCTGCTGTCCTCAGAGAGAGAGGGATGCCTGGTTAGAATATCTTTCTGAATAGTTTAATATTATGATATTAGGTGGTATGATAATGACTGTGTCATTACTGGGAAGCAGGACCCCAAACTCTATAACCAAGATGACCTCTTTCAAGGGACAGAGTCAAGATGACAGAATAAAACCTGGAACTAACTTGAGCTTATCCCCAATTACTTCCAACATCTGTAAAAAAAATTACTCTAGACAAATATTATAGTTACAGAAGCCACAAAATGATAGTGTGAAATAACTCTCCAGCTGAAGTCAGCCTGTCAGGCTGGCAGAAAGTTGTACTGCACTTGGCTGGGAGCTGAGCACAGTGGCGATAGGGTGAGGAAGAGTGCTGACATGGAAGAGATTGTTGAAGCTGTGAAGAGTCAGTCCTCCTCACAGATCTGAGGCAGATTCCTAGAAATAACTGTGACAACAGCTGCACAAACCCCCAGCAATTTGGGACATAGCACTCTCCACTCTGGAAGCAGAGTTCTGCCATGGCAAAGAGCTCAAAAATCAAGTAATTGTCTAGAAAGATGAGCAAAAAGAGGAATAGAAATCAGACTATAGAATCATTCTTTGGCAACAAAGAAGATATAAACAGAACCAGAAGAAGACAATAAAGTCAAAACTACAGCATCAAGAGCTTCCAAGAATAACATGAATTGGTCACAAGCCATGGAGGAGCTCAAGAAGGATTGTGAAAATCAAGTAAGATAAGTGGAGGAAAAAATGGGAAGAGAAATGAGAATGATACACAAAAATCATGAAAAATGAGTCAACAGTTTTCCAAAGGAGATCCCCCAAAATACTGAAGGAAATAACACCTTAAAATAGAATCACTCAAATGACAAAAGAGGACCAAAAAGCAAATGGGGAGAAAAATGCCTAAAAATCAGAATCAGCCAGATGGAAAATGAAGTTCAAAATCTCACTGAAGGGAATAATTCCTTCAGAATTAGATTGGAGCAAATGGGAGCTAATGACTTTATGAGAAATCAAGCTATTATTAACACAGATCCAAAAAAAATGGAAGGAAATGTGAAATATCTCATTGGGGAAAAAGTACACTGATCTGGAGAATAGATCTTGCAGAAATAACTTAAAAACTATTGGATTACCTGAAAGTTATGATAAAAAAGAGCCTAGAAATCATCCTTCAAGAAATTTTCAAGGAAAACTGCCCTGATATTCTAGAATTAGAGCGTAAAATAGAAATGGAAAGAATTCACAAATCACCTCTTAGAAAAAGAAAACTCCTGGGAATATTAAAGCCAAATTACAGAAGTCTCAGGTCAAGGAGAAAATATTATTAACAGTCAGGAAGAAACTATGTGAGTATTGTGGAAACACAATCAGAATAAGACAAGACTTTGGAGCTTCTACATTAAAGGAACGAAGGCCTTGGAATATGATATTCTGAATATCAAAGGAGTTAGAATTAAAAGCAAAAATCACCTACCCAGCAAAACTAAGTGTAATATTCCAGGGGAAAATATGGTCATTCAGTGAAATAGAGGAATTCTGGATGAAAGGAACACAGCTGAATACAAAATCTGACTTTAGAATAAAACAATCAAGGGAAGCATGAAAAGGTAAAGAGGAAAGAGAAATCATAAGGAATTTCTTGAAACTGAACTGTTAACATTTCTACATGGAAAATAATATTTGTAATTCATGAGGCTTTTCTCAGTATAAGGATAGTTGAAGGGAATACATATGCGTGTGTGTATGTGTATACATGTATACATTTATATGTGTCTATGTATATTTATATATGTATATATAAGTGGGTGTGTGCATATATACATATATACACACATGTATATATACACAGATGTATATATACATATATATTTATTTGCATGTGTATATGTGTGAATATGTATACACAGACAATGGGCACATGATGATTTGAATATGAGGGGATGATCTCTAAAAAAATTAATATGCAAGAGAGGAATATATTTGAAGGAGGGGAAAAGGATAGAATAAGGTAAATTATCTCATATAAAAGAGACAAGAGAAAGTTATTACAATGGAGGGGAAAAGCAAGGAGATGAAAGGGAATGAACAACCTTACTTTCACTGGATTTGACTTTAGGAGGGAATAATATACACACTCAATTGGCTATATTACCCTATAGGAAAGTAGGGGTGAAGTGGATAAAAGGGGTGGATGATAGAAGGGAGAGCAGACTGGCAGAAGTATAGTTAGAAGCAAACACTCTTGAAAAGGGACAAGGTCAAAGGAGAAAATAGAATATATGGGGGCAGGATAGAATGGGGGGAAATATAGTTAGTTTTTCACAATATGACCATTATGGAAATGTTTTGCATGACTGCACATGTATAACCTATATCAAATTGCCTGTAATCCCAGTGGGGAGGTGATGGTGAGGAGGGAAGAAGGAAGTGAATCTGGAACTCAAAGTTTTAAAAAAAAATGTTAAAAAATTATTGTTGAATGAGACAGGGAAATTAGACATATAGAAAATGGGCTATAAAACTCCGTTTGTCATCCAACAAAGTAAGGGGGAAAAGGAAAGGGGAAGGTTTGGGGGTATATGGAAGAGTGAAGACTAGAGGAAGGGGTAATCAGTATGCTTGCCATCTTGATGTGGGGGTAGTAGAGAGATGAGGAGAATATTTGGAACCCCAAATCTTGTGGGAAAAATCATTGAAAACTAAAAATAAATAAATTCAGGAAAGAAAAACCGATGATCTCTTTTCTACCAAATGCAAGTTCTGAAATGAACACAAATAGAGTATAGCAAAGAAATCAGTTTAGCAGTATCATAGCAAAACAGAAGGTGGAGAATATATACCTAATAGAACTTAAGTTCAAGTAAGATAAAAAGCCCCAGATTTCACCCAGAAAATCTCTACTGTAGCTAGTGTGGCTAGGAATATGATGGAGACTGCTGCTTCTACACCAGTCTTCCTTTTCCTTCAGCAACCTGAAGTGGGATTGGCCTCTTTCATCTTCCACTCATGTTTGAAAGCATGAAACATCCAAAGTACCAGGACACTTGAAGAGTCCCAAATAAAAGAGTAGATGAGAAGTTCTCTTTCCCTCTTTCCAACTCTAATCCATCCCTCATCCAGGGCAAGGCATTCATCTTCACTAATAAGGAGAGAGTCTCATACCAATAAATTTTTGGACAGAGGGTACAATTTATGAAAGGATGTCACTTGTTAGAAATAGAATGTGCCTTGAAAATTAGTGTGCAATGTATATGGTTTGATTAGCAACTTTTTTCTTACCCAATGTGTGTTTCTTTGCCTTGGTTACCTTCCCTGTTCCCTAATGACTGGGACCATAGGATTACAGAACCACAATTCTATAGGATCTCATGAAGTCCAAACCAATAATTTTACAGATGCTGCTATTGCTGTTCAGTCATTTTAATCAGATTCCATTCTTTGTAACCCCATTTGGTGTTTCCTTAGCAAATACAGTGGAGCTATTTGCCATTTTCTTTTTCAGCTCATTTTACATATGAGGGACTGAGGCAAACAGAGTCAAGTGACTTGCCCTAGGTTCCACATACATAATAAATGTCTGAGGCCAGATTTGATCCCACGAAGATGAGTCTTCCTAACTCTAGGCAGTGCACCACAACAAGTATATGCCTATTATTTTAGATAAACCAACTAAATCCCAGAGAGCATATACCTCTTACCCAAGGTCACACAACTTCTAATTATCAAAAGGAGATTTTGGAAGCAGATCTTCTGACACCAGAGCCAGTACATTTTCCTCTACATTTCCACATCCCTATTTTTATTTACATCTCTCATATCTATGAAAAATCTTACTCATAGAAAATTTTCCTATTTCTCCATTCCTATCTCTGTAAGAAGTAAACTATGAATGTTCATATAACTTTGTTAGTGAGCTCTGCTTTTTGAAGCTTATCATTCACACCATTATCAAATTATTTCTTCTTATGCTTGTATACCTATCTGAATATGGAAGTCCTTTGTTCAAAATTCTTCTTGTATCTTCATTGTTTACTTATTATAATCCAGACTCCTTGGCATGTAAATCAAAGTACTCTCTCACCCCCCAGCCTAAATCGGCATGGTTTTGTCTTTGCAGTGTTATATCACATTATTCTTCTGCATGATGCTCAGGCAAAGCATAATATCTGTCTCTTCCTCCCACCTCGAAATATCCTATCATCTTTCACTTTTGTTCCTTTGAATAGCCTTTCCCCTCCCAGTCCTATCTCCCGTTAAAATTCTATCAATATTTAATGACTTATCTCTATGAAGCTTTTCTTGATTTCTCATGACCTCATTCCAGTTGGCTTTCTTCTTATACTTTTTGGATCTCATATAGCATTTTCTGACTTTTCTTATTCAGATGATCTATTCTTCAGTATAATTGTGTGTGTGTGTGTCTGCATGTGTATATTGTAAACCACATTGATTTCAGGACAGTGAGCATATCTCCTGTATCTTTTTACCTACCCTAGCAATTACTTCAGGGTTTTTCACATAACAGGCACTTAAAAGAAACTGATTTCATTAAACTGAACTCATAAATTCAAAATGTTCAGTTTTTCTTATTTGATCATATATTCCTTGAATGAAACATCACATAAACAGTTTTTTTTCTTCTCAGTACCCAGCATAATGCTCTAGACATAGTAAGCTGATCAATGCACATTTATTAATTATGGGGTTAATATTCATTTTAAAGAATTAAGGAACTATGTGATAACCATACTTTATTTATTAGGAAATATTTTTATTTAACTTTGAACCTAGTGTGCCAAAAAATTATTTTAATGGTGATTTGAAATCATTTACATGGAAGACTTGGTCTCTATGATGGTATGTGGGATAACTCTCTGAAGATATAGATATTGATAAGAGAATCTACTATAGTTGCTTTTAAACTAATAGCCTCAGAAAACTGAAGGAGGTCAATTTGTGTATAATAGCAATGGAAACAGCTTTAGTATAATCACCATAACAATAGTGACATAATAATGATATTAAATAATTTGCCTGAATATAATGAAAAGACTGAGTTGTTATGTTAGATTAAGGAAGGTAAGATAGAAGTATCTTCACTGAAGCACTCTTCCTATGGTATCTAGGTGTTGCTCAGTCCTTAAGGGCCACATAAATGAAAACAACAACAGCAACATTTCCTGGATCCTACCCACCACACTGGAAAGGCCAAGAGTACAGATCTGGTGATGGACTGTTTGCATGAACAGCAGCCTAGCTGAGTTTGGGTGAGCTCATTTTCAGGTTGGCTTTTGAATGATACATATTTTTAATCATTCTAATTTTTAAGAACCATTCTGATATTATAGAAGGATTACTACCTACATCAGTGAAAATTAAAATAACACTGATGAGATTACAAATACTTGAATTATGATTCAAAAAAATATTTATCTCAGTTGAAGCACAAATCCTTTAAGGAAGGAAGGACTGGCATAATTATTTCCACTGTACAGAAAAGAATGCTGACTTTCAGAGAGGTTAAATGAATTCCCTAGATTTCTATATACATATGTGTGCATGTGCATGCCAAGATTAATAACTGAGACTCAATGAAATTAAGATTTGGTGTGAATAGTGGCAGGATTTAAATTTATAAATCTAATCAGCTTACATTATATCATATACGGGGAAATTTTGTCTTTCACTTATTTTAAGGGGAGTGCAAAGAAAAATTCTCTTCACTCTGATAATTCAGAAGGCATTTCTCATGGCCATTATATCAATATGAGTGAGAAAGGAAACAAAAATTTACATAGTGCATAATATGTGTCAGGAAATTTGCTAAGCACTTTACAAAAACTACCATATTTGATATTCACTAGGATACTGAGAAGGAGGTGCTATTATTATTCCCAGTTTACAGTTGAGAAAATCGAGGCAGTCAGAGGTTAAGTGATTTGTGCAGCATTGGATGATTAGTAAGCATCCATAAGATTTTATTAAGCATCATGCTGGATACTGAACTAGGAGACTGGGTTTTTGGCTGGATTGGAAATTTCATTGGTTTGAGGAACTGTTGGTGAATAATTACTTCCATGATTGCACTGTTCTACAGTTCAGTTTTAGAAAGTTGTCTGAGAGATGCTGAGTACGGTGACATGCTCAGAGTCATTCCGTCAGGATGTTTCAGAGTTGGGACTGGAAACTAGGTGTTTCTGTCCAGCTTTCTGCATACCAAGTTATGCTTCCTCTTAATATGGCTTCCTTCTAAAATAATGATTTACATCAATATATGTAGTATTTCCACTTTAATCTGTGCTAGTCAGACCACATCTGAATTATTGGGTGATTTCTGGACATATTTTAGGATGACAACAACAAACTGAAATATGACTATGAATGTGAAAAACATTCAATAGGATATAATATACAGGGCATATCCAGATAATATAAGAGAAGATTACCATTTCCTCCACCTGAAGTGCCCTACACTTTCTTTCCTTTCATTTTTTATAAAATGAACTTTTATAAAAACCCAAACCAACAATGCATAATTAAGGGATTAATGCATGGGTAAAGAGAAATATTTTCTTAGAGAGGAAGAAGTTCTCATCTTGCTACTGGTACTTTTCAAATTGGTTTTTAATTTCTAAAAGAAATTAGCACATGGTGGGGAGGAGTCAAGATGGTGGCATAGAAGCAGGGCAACTTGGTGGCTCCCCATATAACCAACTCATATACCTATAAAATATGACTCTAAACAAAATTTAGAGCTCCATAACCCACAAAAATACAGAGTAACAAAATTCCTACTAAAGGCAGCCTGGCAGGCTGATGTGAAGGGGTTCATCACAACATGCTGTGAGCCCAGACCAGCACCACATGAACCTGTGGCTGGAGCCCTAGGACAGCCAGAACAAGCCACACCTGGAGCTTTCAGGAGAGTGGATCACCAGCAGCTGTGGTGGTTTCCAGAACTCATAAGAAACAAGAACTTTGTGAAAGGTCAAGGAAATTTGGCTAAATTTGGGGGATAGTGTCCTGCCATCTGCTTCCAGGGCAAGAAAGCAGCAGAAATAGTGGCCCTGAAGCCACTGCCATGTGGCAGCCTTCAGAGCTTCTGGCCTGCAGATTACAAGGTGGGCGGAAGAAACAATCCAGAGGATAAGTGCTCTTGTCTTAATTGGCCTGGATGGGAATCATAGTCTTAGGTGGTGGTTGTGAGGTGTATGATCAGTGAGACAAAGCTGGTGAGGGTTGCAGAGAAGGCAGCCCCCTAAGAGTTCCAGCAGCTGTGAAAACCCCAGTGATTTGGGAGAGAACTATCCTCTCTGAAAGCAGAGATCTACAGAACCCAAAAGGGAAGTTGACTGGCAATATGAGCAGGCAAAGGAAGCAAAGCAAGCCCAGAAATCCAGCTTTAGATTGCTATTTTTTTGGGTAAAAAAAGATCAAAGCATAGAACAGGAAGAAAATAACAGTCAGAACTCCCACGCCAAAAGATTCCAAGAAAATGTAGACTAATTGCAAGCCA
>JAQQSW010019007.1:0-11133 GCA_028646575.1 Pseudocheirus occidentalis | reverse complement strand
AACACTTGTGGTGGCAGAGTTGAGAAAGAGAAAACTTGTCATATACTGTTACTCTATGTTTCTCTGTGTTGATATTTGTTTGTGATACTTGGTACAGAAGCTCTGAGACCTTACTTGTAGCCCTGAAAGAGGATTTTTTGGTTGCCTGTTTACAAAAGTCCTGGATAGGTCCTGGGACTTTACTGATGATTTGTGTTGACTTCTTGGATCTTGTTGGTGGGTCTGTGTTGATCTCACAGGCAGATAGTGAATTGTTGATGGTGCTAGCAATGTGCATGAATGTCACTTTGGCTCTGTTAAGCTTTGTCTTCCTGGAAACAGGAACTGTAAAGCATTGAGGTAGATTGGACACTGTGAGGTTCAATATGGAATGGGAACTTGACAAGGAACTGTACAAGGAACTCAATGAGAAGCTAGACAAGGAGCTGAGAGTTGCCTGCCTTTGAATCCAGGTGACAGTCGGGTAGATGTGGGCAAGAGCTGGGACCATGGAAGAAGAACCATGGAAACTGAAAGCCAGCCTTGAAGATAAAAAGACGTCTTCTTGGATACTTAAAGCAGAAGATTATGATTCACAGTAACCAATGGGGTGGAGAACTTTGACGTTTTTATTTTGTGCTCTTTAAGGAGGGCTGTTCCTTAAGGATGACTGAGTTAAGGACTTACTAAATGATATCTTTCGCTTAAAACTATGTGGGCACTTTTGTGAAAACTATGTGGCCACTTTAGTGATAAGTTGTTATGTCATCATAACATTGTGAATGCTGTATTTTGGTTTCTGTGAATGTTTTGCTTTAATTTACTGCTAAATAAATAGAGAGTTCCTTAAACTATGTAATCAGAACCTTAAAGCTGTTCATAGCAGCAGTCCTCTAGAAACCTGAGCATGCTTGGCTTTACACACCTCATTGGGACCTGGGCCTCCTGCTGGCTTGACAGGATGCTTACTGTATTGGACTGTACTCTTCTTTTAGCCAAGTGTGACAGACCCTTCCTGCTGACCTTCAAGTTTCCGGGGCTAGAAGAGTATTTCAGTCTATCGTTTTGCTGGTTCACCTGTTCCAAAATTCATTTGGTGGCACTATTTTATAATTGTATGGAGATCAGCGTGGGAGGGTTCAGGCAATTTTTGTTTACTCTGCCATCTTGGCTCCCAGAAGTCTCCATCCAACACACTCTTGCAAGTTTGAACTTCAGGGGAATTTTCAATGGGTCAACAAGCATTTATCAAGTACTACTATGTGCCATGCGCTGTGCTAAATGCTAGGGATACAAAGGCAAAAATAGTCCTTGCCCTCAAGGAGCATATTTTCTTACAAAAAGATAATCAGTTTGTCCCCCTCCCTCCATGCCATTCTTTTAGACTAAGTCTGTTTGAATAAAGGAATTATTTTCACAAATAAAAGCAATGTACTAACATGCTTCTGATTGCACATATGTACATAAGCAGATTACCTTAACAGTGAAATCTTAAACAGAGATGCTATATGTCTGCATGTCTGCATGTGTATATGTAATATGAATGAGACATAATATAAGGGCACAGAATGGAAGATGATGACATCTAAAACAATCACAGATACTGAAGGCTATCCTTTCTTTAAAGATAACTACTACTTAAAGAGACTCCACAATAAATAAATAAATAATACAAATAGGAATTTAAATTTTTTTTGACTGCATAAACTTTAGAAAATGAGAGAATGTTAATAATGGAGATGAAACTTAAAAGAGTATTATGCATATATTTATTTTTAGCATAGCCAGTTGTTAAACACTTTAGCATACCATTGGATATATGCAATGGGTTTAAAATAAGAGAAAAATAAAGTTATAAATTGTCTCGTTTTCAAGAAATTAAACTTTCTACATTTAAGTGTATAGAATCCATACTAATATTGGGCAAATTATATGCATAAAACCTATCAACAGTGACAATTTTAATAAATTAAAATACTGCTTTTTCCCTAATGCCAGGTGGCATTTCTTTGTGGGGTAAGATTTAATTCATCATAAAAGCCTGTCATTATGTCTGTCAACATTTCAAAATTTAAAACTGAGTGATTAATTGAAGTAAAGAGACCATTTTAGAATACTATATATTTAACAGATATTTAAAAAATGCAAACTGAACTTTCCCTCTCTACCTTTCTCTGTGAAATATACTAAAATAGATACATCATCTCCATTGCAAGATTAACCTGCAAATACGAGTTAATCTATTTATTCAAAAATATTTACACTATTTCAATTTAATAATTACTAAATATAATTCTAAAATTTATTTATCGTCAAATTAATATGGTTTCTAAGAATCTGTTATATGAACATAGTATGCCATATCATAAAAACAGTATATTTGAATTTATGTATATCCATTGTGATCAAGATGAAATGTTAAATGTAAAATGAAATATCTGAAAGGATGGGTATAGAATTTCCTAAAATGACATGATGAAAAGAAACTGCACTGAGAGTAAAAAAAATTTTGAATTTTAGCTTCATCACTAACTAGGTGGAAGATCTCAGGTAGTCTGCCTTTCTATGTCTCAGTTTCCTCACCTTCAAAGTAGACTGCTTGGGTTTGAGGATTCCTAAAGTCCAAGTCAGTTCAAAAATTCTATGATTCTATGATATAACCAGGTTTTTAAAAGAACCATTGTTATAAAAGACATGTTCATTATGTGTGTGTATGTACAAACATACATATACCTATAGTGTGCAGCATATATAGTAAAGCAATATGGTGAGGTGTAACCTGGCCTTAGAGTCAGAAATTCCTGGGTTCAAGTTCCATCTCTGACACAAATTGGCTTTGTGACCCCAGGAAGTCATTTAACTCTCTCAGACAAAGCAATCCATTAAAAAAAAAGATTTCATCTACACTGATAGAGGGTTCCTAATTGGTAATTCACTAAATCTTGGAATCATAGGTCAAC
The DNA here is from genome assembly GCA_028646575.1 of Pseudocheirus occidentalis. Taxonomy (NCBI): domain Eukaryota; kingdom Metazoa; phylum Chordata; class Mammalia; order Diprotodontia; family Pseudocheiridae; genus Pseudocheirus; species Pseudocheirus occidentalis. Next base: position 8,194 of record JAQQSW010019007.1, on the reverse strand, counting down.
TCAAGAAGTTGTACTTATAGAAGGTTAGGTAAGAAACATAAAGCAAATCCTATTTTCCCATAGAAATGACAGTATGATAAAATATTGTGTTACTAACCAAAGACTTGCCAAAAATACTTTAATAAAGATTTCAATAAATACCTATGTAATTAAAGCTAAATTATATGTACATAAAACAATGATATATAGCTTTTTAAGTGGATATAAACCAATGAAATGGAATAATATAGCAATTAAACATGATATAGCATCATCCTGCAGTTTAAAAAAAGGTCCTTTTGAATTTACTTTTCATTTATTCTGTCTATCTAGTACATATACATAGTTATGTGAATGATCTCTCAATTAGAATGTGAGATTTTTGAAAAGAGAAAGTATGTCCCTCCACCCCTTTTTTGTATCCCAATGGCCTAGCACACTGTTGGAATTCAGTATTAAATAAATATTTGTTGACTACAAGACGTCTCTCTTTGGAATCAGTTAACCAAAGGCTAAAAAACTAAACTAAAAAATGAAAAAAATAAATCAAGGATTATTTATACAAGGCAATAAACTAGGCAGTTAGGTGGCACAGTGGATAGAGACCTACACCTAGATCTGAGTTCAAATTCAGTGTTCAGACATTTAGGAGTTGTGACACCCTTCACAAGACACAACCTCTCTATGCTTTATTTTCTGCATCTGTAAAATGGGGATGATAATAACAGCACCTACCTTCTAGAGTTGTTGGGAGGATTATATCGTGTAATATTTGTAAAGAACTCTGCCAACCTTAAAGCACTATATACATGCTGGCAATGATAATGATCATAACCATATCATCCTCATCATCCTCATCCTCATCCTCATCATTATTATCCCCACAGAAAATTCCTTTCATATTTGCTACATGTCCCAGAGCACTTCAAAGTCAACGTGTCCAAAACAGAACTCATTACCATTCCCCTGGCCAAAACTATCCCACTACCAAAATGCCCCATTTCTGCTGAAACTTCTTCCAGCTCCTAGATTCATAATATCTTCTTTATACTCAGTTCTTCACTCTCTCTTAACCACACATGTCTAATCAGCTGTCAGATCTTGACATTTCTACCACCGTAACATCTTTCACATATGGCCCCTTCTCTCTACTTACACAAACACCACTTTAGTTCAGGCGATAATCACCTCTTCCCTAGACTGGTTTCCTAATTGGTCTTCTTGCCTCAAGTCTCTCCTCAATCCAATTTATACTCCACTCAGCTGCCAAAGTGATTTTCCTTAAGTGCAAATTTGACCAGGCCATTAACCTATTCAATAAACTCCTGTGGCTCCCTGTTGCCACTAGGACAAAGCATCAGTCCTTTGTTTAGCTTTTAAAGTCCTTCACGAACTGACTCCCAACCTTTTTTTCAGCTTAATTATATATTATTATCTTTCCTACACTCTATAATCTAACTAAATTAGCCTCTTCTTTATTCCTCTATTTCTAGTCTCCATGCCTTTGCACTGACCATACCCCCATGTGGCAAGGCCAACAAATATTTAACCACTGTATGCTTTTCATAATGTCTGGTACTGTAGTTCTTTTTTTAAAATAAATGCAACAACAATGTAGTTTTCCTTAGAATTATGTAACTGTGCAATCTTCCCTCACTATGAGGAAAATAAACGATCAATGTTGTTTGTTATATAAAATATACATGCATAACATGTTTATATATAGCTAAATTATCAAATAAGTCTTTTTATCCCTTTGTTGGGGGATTCCATCAAACCATAGGAGTACCTATAAACTGGATTTTTATGCCTCAGGCAAAAAAAAGAAACGATAGCAATAGTTCAAGCTATAGTCTCCTGAACCAAGAAATTCTGAGAAACACAACTCTCCCCATTCCAGGTCATTTCCCAATAACTATCTAATCTTCCTAAAGCAATGATCTGATTATGCCATTCTCCTTCACCTCCTGCATCTCCTCAAATTCAATCAACTATAATGTTTCCCTATTACGTCCAGGTTCAAATAACTAATTCTTTGCTTCCTTTTTTAAATCCCTTCATTATCTGGTCCTGTCTTACCTTTCCAGTCTTCTTACACTACACTCCCCTACACATACTCTATAATCTGATCCAGTGACACTGACTTCTTTGCTATAAGATACATCTCCTGGCCTCGTGCATTTTCAATGGTTGTCTCCCATACCTAGAATTCTCTTCCTCACCCCAACTCCCTGGTTTGTTTGGCTTCCTTCAAGTCTCAGCTAAAATCTCAGCTTCTGCAAGAAATCGTTTCTGAATTCCTTTAATGCTACTCTCTTTCCTCTATGATTATCTCCAACTTATCCTGCTTATATCCTGTTTGTTTACAGTTGTTTGCATGCTGTTTCCCATATTTAAATAGTAAATTCCTTTAAGGAAAGGATTTTGTTTTTTGCCTTTCTTTGTATCCATAGTGTTTAGCACAATGCCTGGCATATACTAAATGTTGAGTATATGTAGAGTGAATTTTAGAATAGCAAAATGCAAATGACAATAACTGAGTTATTTTAATTCATACTTATCATAAAGGAAACAAATTTCAGAAAGGAAAAATGACAAAGCTAGAGTGCTTGCAAGAAAAGAGGCATATTAATATACTATTGTTACAGTTATGAATTGGTTAACATTCTAGAAAGCAATTTGGAACCATTTTTAAAAGACCCCAAAATATCTATACACCTGGACCAAAAGAGATCAAAATAAGAAGAAAAGGACCCATATGTATGAATATATTTGTAAGATATAAATTACATTAAATGAAAATAATTGAATAATATTATACCCTAAGAAATCATGAAAAGTCATGGTTTTAGATAAACCTGCGGAAGACAAGTGTGAGTAGATGAAACGTGAAATGAGGGAGAACAGTTTACAGAAGAACAACACCAGTGTAAAGAAAAACAATTTTGAAAGGCTTCAGAAATCTAATCCAATCTAATGATCGACCACAATATCAAATGATCAATGATCCTAGCTACCTACCTCTTGACAATGAGGTGATGAACCGGTATGGAATGAGACATACAGTTGTAGATATAACCAATAGGAAGATTTGTTTTGTCTGTGTATGGTAGGACTAATGTTTCCCTGATGCAACTTCTTTCTACCCAATCACAACATGAGGAGAGGCTTTACCTAAATGAGACAAAGTTTCCCCTGAGTTCATGACTGGTCCAGGTTTCTTTGATACAGATTCCAATCTCCTCAGCCAAGGTGGGTAAGCTTAGGACAAAGATGTCTACGCAACCTGGATGAAACCTGCTTCCCTGACATTTTGTTGTTCAGTAGTTCCAGTCATGTCCAACTCTTCATGACCCCAATTGGGGTTTTCTTGAAAGATATAATAAAGTGTTTTGCCATTCCAGATCATTTTATAGATAAAGAAATTGAGGCAAACAGGGATAAGTGACTTGCCCAGGGTCACAGTGCTACTATCTGAGGCCAGATTTGAACTCAGAAAAATGAGTCTTCCTGACTCCAGTACTGGGTCTCTATCTACTGGACCACCTAGCTGCCCACAGACACATTTATACATGTAGACAAAGGGGGCTGGTCCAGAGAAGCCAAGTCTCACAGTAAGTGCTTCATTTCATCACGACAAGGATCATGATCTAAGGAGTTGCTGACATTGTAGCCATATTCTCCCAACACTATGCATGTTTCAAAAAAGGGCTTTATCTTATTTTTTGATGGAGGATGTGCGTGCCAAACAGGAGAGGGAAATAGGGGCTAACTATGATTAACAAAAATGGTAGGGGGAGAAAAAAAAGCCTTTGAAGCATCTTTTAAAATGTATGGAAGAGAAAGAAAAAGAAGGCAACATAGAAGCAGCCACAAGGTAGGTATAAGTAGGCATAACACAATATAAAACAAATAAGGAATTTTAAAGAATTGGAATAAAAGCTCTAAGACAATGGTTGGTCCAGCCTTGGGGATGTATATATTTTACACCTTATCTATCCAATCAAAGGATCACTGAAGAATGTACTATGTCTTTATATCTTTCAAGACACCTGGAATAAATATGATATATCAATTGAAGAGTACTCATTGGAAAAGAGCTTTCATGTAAAATTTTGCTTTATGAAATTAAATTTTTTTATTTTGTAATCAACCAATAGGAATAAGTACAGCAGGTTTTATTTTCCCTTGATTTTTCAGTGTAAAAATTGTGTAAATATGTGATCTATTTTAGAATAACATTTGGAGAAGCCTGATCGTTCCCTATTCGTAATCATTCATAGTGTTCGCTATACACTTAAAGATGATTCTCATAAAATTTTTTGCAGAAATTAAAAAGTAGATATACATATCTGTAGTTGCTTTTTTGTACTTTGGAGTTTTCTGTTTTTATTGTTGTGCGTAAGGGATTAAGAACACTCAATATGGTTTGTTTTTTTCAGGTCTTTCATACATATCTCACTTACTTTATCTCCAACAGAACTCTACTTTGTCTCATTCAGCTGTATTTCCCATCTTTCTTTACTTTATTGTCCTTTCTATCTTCTCTATAAATGTAAGTCAGGCTGTAATATTAAAGGAGCATAGTGATATTAATGGAGTGATGCCTTTGATGGAGAAAAAAGTTTCCTAAGAAAAATTTCTGCATTCCTTTATAGCTAGTTTTTCCTCCTAATACGTCTGTTTTTATCAAGTGATATTTTGCAAAATCTTCTAGTATCCGTCTCTATAAGATCTTTCAAATGAGTTTATATGCTAAATTAGTATTGCCTTCAGCTATAACCTGAATCATTTGGCAAATATATCAAGTATATGGTGAGGTGAATTTTAAGTCTCTTTTATTCTGCTCACTCTGGTAATTTAACCATAGCTGTTAAATTTCTACATGAAATTATTATAACTTGTGTATATGACTTGGCCAATAAATTCCTTGTTTTGTGTTAAAGATGTCTACGTTAATGCTCAGTCAACAAAGATCCTGTTGCCAGCCTAAGTGTGAAGTCTTTTTTTCTTGCTAGGATCTACCAGGACTTGCTCTTTATCAGCAGAACCCTTACAGGCATTGGAGCAGCCATTACAGGAGAAATAAGCACAACATTAAACTCTACAATAAAATAAAAATAAAAAAGTAAATAAAATTAAAATATAATAAATAAGTTCCCAGCTCCCTCTGGATGAGCCAGAATTTGCTGTACATGAATTAATTTCTGTGTTTAGTTTGTTGCATAAAAAAAAACCTGAAGATTTTTCTTGGAACTCTTTCAACTTCACAATTATGTTAGGCAATGTGATAGCAAATATTATTGATCAATTCTTTATTAAATGACCTATCCACAGACACAGGACAGTATTGTATTGATCTAAATATGACCTCTACACTTTTATCCTAAATCTGGTAGAAGTCTGAGTACTGCCAAGAATTAGTGTTATTTTTCATTATTTATGTGCTTTTAAATTTCAAAATAATTCATTTTAGTGGTATGGCCTATATATGGAATCAATGTACATTTGGACTTTGGTGTAATACTTTACCTTGCCTAATATTTTTAGGAATGAATAGTACTGTTTCTGTTTTAAAATTAGTGTGCTTCATACTTTTACACTGCTGTAATTTCTTACAGAATTATAGTTGTTTAAAAACAGTTGCTAAAGGGGACTCACAAGAATAACAGTAAGGCTCACAGCAAAATGAAAAGCTCTCAATATGATGTCACTATTAGACAGAAAAACATTTCGCTTATTACTTCTTGCACCTGATTATGCTACATTCTCTACTCAAATATCTGCCCAATATTTCCCCATTTTTTTATTCTCTTAAAGAAGGCAAAGATTTATGTAAGTTCACTTGAAATAACACAAAATATCCACAAGCCTATACAACTGACTGACAGAAATCTGAGGACTTGTTGAATGTACAGCAACTAATGGAATTCAAATGGCTAGTTCCTCGTTTAGAATAACGGAGTTTTTCTAGTTATCCTTTCATGAAAATTTTTGGTGGAGAAGAATAAATTAGAAAGTTGGCGCTTTAATCAAATCAGATATCATAAAAATACATCCTGACTAAAACCCTGAACCATATATGTACACACCATGAGATAAGGAAAGCTAGGAGAATTTATTTTGCCAAACCATTCTCTTGTGAAACTCTATCATATGATTCAATTAACATCTCAGTAAATTTAAAAAAAAACAATACTCATCTGATTCCTGAAAAGTCTAAATACAATTATTTTTTCATGTATTTTATTTTTGTTTTAACCATCTAAAACCTGGTTTACTTGAGTCTTTGTATGCCAGAACCTAGATGGTGCTTTGAAGATGACAAGTACTTAAATATTTTGATACATGTGGGTTTTTTAAAAAGTGTACTTCGCAGTTCTCAAATTATCGGTCTAAGTATGGCTTTTTTCAATGCTATCATTGAATCAATCATCAGGCATTTAATAAACACCTACTATGTTCCAGGCATTAAAAGAGTCTCTGGCCTCAATGAACTAAAACTCTAATTGAGGGAGATAATATCTACACATACGAATATATAAAGAATACAAAATAAATACATAATAGTTGTAAGGGAGATAGGGCAAGACAAGTAAACCAAATAGGAGTCAACTGAATTAGTTCCGGCTACTTCTGGTCACATGTAGGGCGGTGGCTATGGCAGTAGAGAGGAGGAAATTCATGAGACACATGACGTTGAATCATAAAAAACACTTTGAAAGAATTTTTCCTAAGAAGTTTTCTTCCCTTTTTTTTTGTAGGGCAATTGGGGTCAAGCGAAAGAAATTTTCTTAAATTCAGAATTTGAAATAGCACATACATAACAAATTTGTTATTATCTTTTAACTTTTGTTTCATAATGCATAGTTAACTACAGCATGGGTTGTCACACCAAATGAGTTGACTTTAATATCCTAAAAATGATTAGATGTTTGAAGTCGAGCGGGTATATATACCTGTATGCATGTGTGTATGTATTTTTAAGATGGGCTGGTCATAAAGTAAGATGTAGTGAAAATATGTTTCTCTGGAAGATCATCTGATGCTTCTTAAACTGAGCATTTCCTAATGTTTCCTAAACTTTATCTCATTATTTGGGGTCTAACTTGTAACTCTGAATTGTGACAGTTTTAATTTGCTGTGGAAATTTACTGAGTGACTTGTTTAAGCCCACCCCAGCCTCTTATTCTTTAGCCTGCCCTAACAGAGCACCCTAAAAAGATACATCCTGGGCATAAAGCCAGCACTGTGCCAAGGTGACTAAAAGCTGAGACTTTGGGTTGTCCTTCAACACCTTGAACCCAGAGATAAGACCTATAGAGTGACTCAGATGTTCAGGGGGAAACACCCCAAACTTAATTCAGAGTCAAAGAGAAATGCCTCCCTCCTCATTTAGAGGTAAAGAGTAATGCCTGACTCTCATCCAGATGGTCAAAGGGTGCAGAGGAGGGAAGAAAACCTCTATACAAATTACACAGAAAATCCCAGTCAGCCAAGCAATAACTGAAAGTCACTGGATTGGTTGATTGTTTTCCACTCTCAACAGAAGCCCAGAGATCTTCCAGTTCTCTCTTAGGGATCACTTAAAACCTTGTATAGAACTCCCCTGGTGACTGTCCTTCATAGCATAAAATTAGGTTTCACTCTTGCTTCACTGAGTGATTCTGTAACTGCTATCGCCTATGCTGGTGCTGCCCGCTAAGTGTCAATGTGCCACTAAGACATTTTATTGCAGTGACTCTTGGAGTGGTCCCCTCTGACCAGAATCCAAACAAACAAGCTTGATAAGCAACAGTTATCTTGCCTCAGTCCATGAGCCACTGACAAGATCTGTGATCAAGTAGCCTGACCACTGGACCTCCATGACAGAAAATGGGCAGCTTCACTGCTACCTCCCAACTCTCTTGGAGTGGACTAGTCAGGTCACTGAACCATGAGTTCCACTGGTAGGGATCCCTGCCCCTTCTCCTTCCCCTTAGCTCCCAAAGAGGGTCCTGAATTTAGCGAGCTGAATAGGTATCACTCAGCCAGCTAAGCTGCAATGATACCCCAAGGAGCCAGGATCTGTGAATTAGGATTCAAAAGCAATTGCTAACCACATTTATCAGGCCAGAAGACAAAAAGGCTAAGAGAAAAGTCAGTGGATTTTGCAAACTGGGGAGGAGAAAAGCAGGTCCGGCCAAACTGCTCCCAGGGCAAGGAAGCAGTGGGA
>JAQQSW010019006.1:0-11133 GCA_028646575.1 Pseudocheirus occidentalis | reverse complement strand
AAAGTTTCATAAGTTACTATTATTGTTTTTCCATATTGGCATGTAAATTGTTCAACTTTTCTAATGTCCTTTTGATTTCTTTCTCATGTTTACCTTCTCATGCTTCTTCTTTTTGAATGTCAAATTTTCTGTTCAGTTCTGGTTTTTTCAGCAAGAATGCTTGAAAGTACTCCACCTCACTGAATGACCATATTTCCCCCTGAAAAATTATACTCAATTTTGCTGAGTAGGTGATTCATGGTTTTAATCCCAACTCCCTTATCTCTGGAATATCATATTCCAGGCCCTTTGGTCCCTCAGTGTAGAAGCTGCCAGAGCCTGGGTTATCCTAATTGTATTTCCACAGTATTCAATTTGCTTCCTCCAGGCAGTCTGTAATATTTTCTCCTTGATGAGGGAATTCCAAAACCTGACTATAACATTTCTAGGAGTTTTCTTTTGGGGATCTTCTTCAAGAGCTGATCAGTGAATTCTTTCAAGTTCTGTTTTGCCTTCTGGTTCTAAAACATCTGGGTAATTTTCTTGAGAATTTCTTGAAGGATGCTTTCTAAGTTCTTTTTTTGTTCATGGCTTTCAGGTAAACCAATAACTTTCAAATTATCTCTCCTGGATCTATTTTCCAGGTCAGTGATTTTTTTCAAGGATATAGTTCACATTACTTTCTATTTTTTTCATTTTTTTGTAACTGCTTAATAGTATCTTGGTTTCTCACGAAGTCATTTACTTCCAGTATAATTCTGAAGTAATTATTGTCTTCAGAATACTTTTGAGATTCTTTATCCATCTGGCAAGTTCGAATTTTTAAGGCATTCTTCTCCTCATTGGCTTTTTGGATCTCTTTTGCCATTTGAGTTAATCTGTTTTTTAAGATTTTATTCTCTTCATTCAAGTTGTTGACTCTTTCTCACACCATTCTCATTTCTCTTCCCAATTTTTCTTCCACTTCTCTTATTTGGTTTTCAAAGTCATTTTAAGTCGATCTATGGCTTGTAGGCAATCTTCATGTTTCTTGGAAGCATTTCGTGTGGAAGTTCTTACTGTGTTGTCTCCTTACCATTCCATGCTTTGATCTTTTTGTCCCCAAAAAGGGATTCTAGTGTTTTATTGTTGTTCTTAATTTACTTCCTTTCCCTCATGTTGCCCAGTCAATTATTTGCTTGATTTTTTAGCTTTGTGGAACTCTACTTCTTTGGGGGAAAGTTCTGTCCTAAATCAGAGCTATTAGGGGTGTGCTGCAGCTCCCCCCAGCTTTGGCTTGCTGAAAGCACACCCCAGGACCACCACCCAAGACCACGATTGGGATCCAGGCTGCTCAACACAAGAGCCCTTGGCCTTTGATCAATTGCTTTACCCCCCTGTGGTCTGCAGGACAGGAGCTCTGAAGCAGCTGGGTTGGGATGCTTTCTTGCTCTGTGGGCAGTGCAGCCAGACTGCTTTATATTTCCCCAAAATTTAGCTTGAATTCGACTGACATTTTTCTTACCTTTGTTTCACCTGGCTTGATAAATGTGGAGACTGCTCCAGGTGCTGCTGATCCACTTACTGTAAACTCCAGCTGTGGCTTCTCCTGGCTTCTTCTCCTGGCCCTGGGGCCTGGCCATGGTTTTGGGCTGGGTTTGGCTCCCAGCCTGCCACAATGAGCCCAACCTGTTGAGTTGCCTTCCTCCAGAGATTTGTGTTCTGTATTTTTGTGAGTTTGGAAGCCCTAAAATTTGTTTATGGTCATATTTTCTGGGTATTTAAGGTGGCTGTGTGGGAGCTGCACAACTTTGCAGCTTCTATGCTGCCATCTTGTCTCCCAAGCAGCATATTTCTTATTAAGCTTAATGGAACTTCAAAGTTTGTAGTCACACACACTGAACCAAGAGAGCTGGTTGAAAACTGGAGAAGGTCAGAGTATCACAATGCTTCAGAAAAACTGAAACTTTATCATCAATTTAAATCTTACCAAATAATTTTAACCCTACAAAGTTGAACTAGGAATCTCAGGAGAACACCTTTTTCCATTTTTTTTGTTCAGTTCATGAGGAAGTCATTGCATATCAAAAGGACAAATGAAGAAATGGGGGAGTTGTCTCCTCTATCCATCTAGAGTTCTCTATACATTTCTAGGAAAACTAATTGTGGTTCTGTAATACCTACTTGTTTCAAAGTCTATGAATTAAGTTTAGAAGAAAATTAAATGTCAAAAACAAAAATTTAATATCAAGTAATGATACCAGTGTTGTATCATCATTGTATCATTGTCTCTTGAATTTGAATAAAAATATAGCAAGCACCTATGATGTACAAGGAATATGATGGTGGCAGCATAGCATAACAGTGGATATAAGCATCCTCAAAGCCACAGAGATCCAAGTACAAGTCACACCTCTAAAACATTGTAATTATGTGGGCCTGATAAAGTTTCAAGATGAAGTGAACAAGCATATATTGAGTACCTACTATGTGCCAGATGCTGAATTAAGGTCCTTATCAAATACTGTCTCCTGTGATGCTCAGAACAACCATGGGAGGCAGGTGTTTTGCAGTTCAGAAGACGAGTTAGATAGAGGTCAAGTGACTTGCCTTGGGTCCCAGAGCTAGTAAGTGTCTGAGGCAAGATTTGACCTTAGATATTCCCAACTCCAGTGGCAGTACTTTAGCCACTATGATGCATAGCTATCTCAAGGCAGTTCCCTAAAATGATAAAATGAGGAGAAAGAACCAAAGGAAGTTTCCTATGTCCATGAAATTATAGTTCCAGTATCTATACCTATGGTCGAGTCACTCATTGAGGGATTAGGGAGAAAAAGACAAAAACAAAATATTTCATGCCCTTGAACAGTTTGCATTCAATGAACAGGTACATGTTTACATTATTTAAGCAATAACAGGGCAAGATGAGGAGAGAGAAAGCATTGCAATATGAAAGATATGAGGAAGTTAAATAGAAATGGCACCCAAGTTCATGGGAGGAGTTTACAAAAGTTTGCATTCTAAGGATTGGGGGTAGCTTATGGAACTGCACAGAGATGGGGGACAGATTGCTCATTAGGGAAATTAGCGGAAAGCCCAGTCCAGTGTGTATAAAGGAAGCAATTGCAAAATAACTCTAGAAATTTAGGTTGGAGCTAGCTTGGGAAAGACCTTAGAAAACAGATTAAAAAGTATGTGTACTCTATCATAAAGGTCATCAGGAGTCATTTAATGGTTTTTTAAATATAAAAATCACGTTATGATACCAGTGACTAATAAAAGATATTTAGACCAATGTGCTGTTATTCCCAGATTCTTGGTCTACTGGAAAGAGGATTGGAATCAGAGGACATGGTGTTGGATGCTCTTTCTATTATTCACAAATAATGTAACCCTGGACAATGCATTTTGCTTCTCTGGGTCTCAATCTTTAACTCTGTCACACAAGAAGGACTGGATTGCTGATTCACTGAGGCCTTTCCAGTTGTAAGTCCTTTGATTCAATTATGAATCAAGCTTTGATAGATTTGAAGAATTTTCAATATAATAGAGTTCTTTGGACCTCGGGGTTTCAATAAAAAATTTTATATTCATCAATGTATGTGCTATGAATTGGAAGATTCTTAGATTAATTTAGTAAACATAAATTTCTATTTGAGACATTTGAGAGAGTCATTCTTCAGTCCTTAAGTGAGTATTTTAAAAATATTTTTTGTTGGGGGAGAAGAAGAACCAAGAAAGCAGAATAAAGGTAGGTAGTTGCACGAACTCTGTGTCAAAACCCTTGAAATGACTTTAAATAATGACTCTAAACAAATTCCAGAGGCAGAACCCACAAAAATGAAGTGAAATAATTTTCCAGCCAAAGACAATTTGGAAGTTCAGGGTGGGAGAGGAGCAGAATCCAATGAAGGCCACATCAGTACAGACCAGGCCTCAGAAAACCAGGAGCAGACATTGGGGCAGCTGAATCAGATGTAGGAGTACTGATTTCCAGATCTCTCTGGACATGGACACCAAAAGCAGCTTAGGTCAGCAGGAAAGGTCTGTGACACCTGGGTGGGAGAGTAGTACAATAAATCTCAGGCCATACCAGTGGAACCCCAGCCATAGCAAACCAGGGTCAGGCCTTAGGAGTCACTTAATAATCAACAACCACTTCTGGAGCTCTCAACACAGAGAGGGTAAGGGGCCCAAACCACTGATAGAAGGATATTACAGGGGGTCTCTTTCCTAGCACTGAGGGCAAGACTCTGTTGCATTGCTCATATTCAAATCTGGGTCACAGTCCTGTGTGAGCAGTCCCAGGGTGAGGAAGAGCACTACCACAACAGAGTTTGTAGCCATAGTGGAAAAAAGACACTAATCACAGTTCCAGTTCAGGAAAGTGTGCTTATGGTCAGTCACACACCAGAGCACAGGTTGGAGAGTATTAAACACCTCCCCTTAGATCATGCCACCTTAGAAGAACTGAAAACTTATAGGTCCCTAAAAGTATTTCTGAAAACAACTTCACAAAACCCCTGAAGCTTGGAACCGTGTACCTTCTACCCTAAAAGCAGAGCTCTGCTTTTACAAAGAGTTAAAAATCAATTAATAAGCTGGAAAAGGGAGATAATAACAGAAGAAAAAAATTCTTAACCTAGAAAGTTACTTTACTGACAAGAAAGTTCAGAACACATGCTACAGAGATAAAGTTAAAGCTTCTACATTCAAAGCCTTGGAGAAAAAATAGAAAGTGGTCTGAGGCCAAAGAAGAGTACAAAAAAGGACTCTGAAGATGAAGTAAGAGAAGAAGGGGAAAAATTGGGAAGAGAAATGAGAGAAATGCAGGAAAATCTTGAAAAATGAGTCATCAGTTCAGTAAAAGAGCATAGTGGCAAACATATTGGCATACCTAGGATGGCTGCTGGTACAGTCTCTTAGGTCTACTTTACTAGGCAAGATATTGTTTAAGGGGCCAACAGTATTTTTAAATTACATTCACTAGTTCAGGAGAAAAGTCAGAACTCTGAAATTCAGAGAAACTACAAGCAGAGAAATGAAGACCAACAGACAAGGCTCTGACTGACTGAATTGACTATACACTTTACATACATCCCTACATTGAGCGAGACTTTATATCTAAGCAGTCAGGGAGCTCTGAATATATGGCCCCTCAGAATCTTGACCAGTGAATCACAAGATCCTTCTCATAAGCCAGCCTCCAAAGCAAAATACCAATTTAGAGTATATATATACACTTCTCAGAGATAGAAGGTTCCACAACCCTTGTGTCTCAGTATCCAATTAGACATTAGCAAAAGGTGTGAAGGTCTTCCTACAAACAAGACACCCCTAAGCAAGGTTCCCTTAATGGTCTCCACAGGAGGTCTATTAATGCAAGGGAACATCTTAAATATCATTAACATTATAAAGAGACACAAACAAAAATAGTGAAGAAAATGACATCTTGAAAAACCGTCTAGACCAAATCATAAAAGAATTATAAAAAGCCAATGAGAAGAATGCCTCAAAAAAGCAGAAGTGGCCAAATGGAAATAGAGGCAAAAAAAGTTCACTAAAGAAAAGAACCCCTTAAAATAGAACTGGTCAAATTGAAAAGGAGATAGGAAAACTCAGTGAAGAAAATAACTCTTTAGCCATTAGAACTGAGCAAATGGAAGCTGTTCCCTTTATGAAAAAACAATAAATACAACAATAAAAATAAATAAATAATATCAAAACACTGAAACAAAGAAGATGATATGAAATATCTTATTGGAAGAAAAAATGACCTTGAAATTACATCCAGGAAAGATAATTTAAAAATTACTGGATCAGCTAAAAGTCATGGTCAAAAAAGAAAGCCTAGGCATCATCTTTCAAGGAATGATCAAGGAAAACTGCCCTGATATTCTAGAACAAGAGGGTAAAATAGAAATTGAAAGAATTCACTGATCACATTTTGAAGGAGATCGCAAAATGAAAACTTCTAGGTGTATTGTAGCCAAATTCCAGAATTTCAAGATCAAAGAGAAAGTATTACAGGCAGCCAGAAAGAAACAATTCAAGTATCCTGAAGCCACAATCAGGATAACACAAGATTTTTCAGCTTCTACATTAAAAGGTTAGGAGGACTTGGAATATGAAATTTTGGAGGGCAAAGGAGCTAGGATTACAATGAAGAATCATCCACCGAGTAAAACTAAATATAATCCTTCAGGGGAAAAATATACTTTCAGTGAGACAGAGGACTTTCAAGAATTCTAGTGTTAATAGAAAAGTTTGCTTTCATATACAAGTCTTGAGAGAAGCATTAAAAGGAAAACGGGAAAGGGAAATCATAAGGAACATAATGAGGCTAAACTGTTTGCATTCCTACATGGAAAAGTGATACTTGTAACTCATGAGGACTTTCACATTATTAAGACAGACAGAAGAAGTATTTATGGACGCAGGATATAGGTATAACTTGAATATGAGGTATAATATCTAAAAAAAGAAAACTAAGTGTTGAGAGAGGAATGAATAAGAGAATGGGAAAGGGAGATGTAGAATAGGGAAAATTACTTCAAATAGGAAAGGCAAGAACATGTTTTTACAGTGGAGAGAAATAAGGGAGAGTGGAGGGGGAATGAAGGAACCTTACTCTCATCAAAACTGACTCCAAGAGGGAATATACACACTCCATCAGGTACTGAAATCTATCTTACCATAAAGGAAAGAAGGAGAAGAAGGGGAAGGGGATAAGAGAAAGTCAGAAGGTCATAGAAGGAAGGACAGGTAGTGGGGGGTGCAGCAAACAGAAACAAAACACCTTTGTTCTTATTAATTTATTTCTTTACTTTTAGTTTACAAGCTTCGGTTCCACAATCACTCCAGTTTCAAATTTTCTCCCCCCTTTCTCTCCTTCCCCTACCCAATGGTAGCATGAAATCAAATATGGGATCTTCAAATACTTTCACATTAAACATTAGCCCTGTGAAAGAAAGATTAAAACCAGTGGAATGAATGATGGGAAAGAGGAAACAAAACAAAACAAGAAAAACAAAGAGAGCTGGTAGTTTGCTTCAAACAGCATTCAAACTCTGTGGTTCTTTCTCTGGATGTGGACAGCTCTTTCCATCATGAGTGTTTTGGAGTTGTCTTATAGCCTTGCATTACTGAGAAGAGCCAAATCTATCAAAGTTGGTCATCACATATATGTTGTGTCTGTAATTGTGAACAAATTTCTCTTGGTTCTGCTCTTCTCACTCAACATCAGTTTGTATAAGTCTCTCCAGGTAATTATGAAGTTGTTCTGCTCCTCATTTCTTATAGCACAATAGTATTCCATTACATTCATATGCCACAACTTTTTTTAGCCGTTCCCAAATTGATGGACTTCCCCTTGATTTCCAATTCCCTGCCCCAAAAAAAGAGCAGCTGTAGGGGCGGCTAGGTGGCACAGTGCATAGAGCACCGGCCCTGGAGTCAGGAGTACCTGAGATCAAATACGGCCTCAGACACTTAACACAAAAAACTAGCCGTGTGACCTTGGGCAAGTCACTTAACCCCAACTGCCCTCCAAAAAGAAAAAAAAAGAGCTGCTGTACATATTTTGGTGCATATGGGGCCTCTTCCCACTTCTACAATATCTTTGGGATACAACCCTAGAAGTGGTATTGCTAGGTCAAGGGTATGCATTTATTTATAACCCTTATGGCATAGTTCCAGATTGTTCTCCAGAATGGTTGAATCGGTTCACAACTCCACCAACAATGCATTAGTGTTCCAATTTTTCCACATCCTCTCCATCATTAATAATTTTCCTGATTTGTCATCTGAGCCAATCTGACTGGTGAGGTGTGGTACCGCAGAGCTGTTTTGATTTGCATTTCCCTAATCATTAGTGATTTAGAGTATTTTTTCCATATGTTTATAGATGTCTTTAATATCTTCCTCTGAAAACTGCCTGTTCATGTCCTTTGACCATTTATCAATTGGGGAATGACTCTTATTCTCATAGATTTGACTTAATTCTCTGTGTTTTAGAAATGAGTAGTAAATGGTAGTAAAAATTCTCTTTCCCAATTTGCCACTTCCATCTTTATCTTGGTTATACTGGCTTTGTTTGTACAGAAACTTTTCAATTTAATGTAATCAAAATGATCAATTTTGCATTTTATAATGATCCCTAACTCTTTGTTTGGTCATAAAATCAGTCCTTCTCCATAAATCTGACAGGTAAACTATTCCTTGCTCTCCCAGACTGCTTACACTTTAAGCCTTTATATCTAGATTATGCACCTTATTAGGCTTGATTTTGGTATACAGTGTTAGATATTAGTCTGTGGCCAATTTCTGCCATACTATATGATAATTTTCCCAGCAGTTTTCGTCTAATAGCGAGCTCTTATCTCAAAAATTGGCATCCTTGGGTTTATCAAACAGTAGATTACTATAGATATTGATTGCTGAGTTTTGTGTCCACAATTTATTCCAGTGATCCACTGTATTCCTCAGCCAGTACCAAGTGGTTTTGATGACTCCTGCTTTATCATACAGAATATCATTTGGTATGGCTAGGCCACCTTCCCTAGCATTTCTTTTCACCAATTCCCCTGATATTCTGGACCTCTTCTTCTTCCAAATGAATTTTGTTACTATTTTTTCTAATTCTATAAAGTGATTTTTTGTTGATTGATAGGCATAGCAATAAATGGGTAATTTAAGTTAGGTAAAGTTGTTAGTTTTATTATATTAGCTTGATCCAGTCATGAACAACTGATGTTTTTCCAAATAATTAAATATGATTTTATTCATGTCAAAATGGTTTTATAGTTGTGTTTGCATAGGTCCTGGGTTTGTTTTAACAGAGAATTTTCCCAATTTAATGGAATAAATTTAAATGGAATTTCTCTTTCTATCTCTTGCTATTAGATTTCAATAGAAATACATAGAAATGCCAAGGATTTATGTGGGCTTATTTTATATCCTGCAACTTTACCAAATTTATTTATTATCTGAAATAAGTTTTTGCTTGATTCTCTAGGATTCTCT
This sequence comes from Pseudocheirus occidentalis, assembly GCA_028646575.1. Taxonomy (NCBI): domain Eukaryota; kingdom Metazoa; phylum Chordata; class Mammalia; order Diprotodontia; family Pseudocheiridae; genus Pseudocheirus; species Pseudocheirus occidentalis. The sequence goes on along the minus strand of JAQQSW010019006.1, from coordinate 2,151 downwards.
AAGTATATCATCATATGATCTGTGAAGAGTGATAGCTTAGTTTCTTCTTTGCCTAATTTGATTCCTTCAATTTTTTTTCTTCTCTTATCAATAATGCTAAAATTTCTAGTATTAGATTGAATATGAAGAGTGATAATGGACATCCTTGTTTCACCCCTGATTTTTTTCCTTTCTTTTTATAAATTTGTTTTCTTGTTTACATCATTCATTTTCATGAGATTTTTGAATTACAAATTTTCTCCCTGTCTTTCCCCTGCCCCAACCTTAAAACAGTAATCCCACTGTAAAGCCCCTCCACTGATCTGCTCTCTAACTTTCTGGTAGGGCAGGGAGGTCCCTACCCTGGCCCCTGTATATCTTAATTCCTAGTTGTAGGTATTGCAGAACTTTAAATTCTCGATTCTTTCGATTCCTCCCTTGTCACGCACCCCCACTAGAATGACAAGCAATTCAATACAGACTGTGGATGTGTGATTATACAGGACATTTTCATAGTGGACGAATTGTGACAATGATCATATGTCCCTCCTTCCTATCCCTCCCCACCTTGTTCTGTTCTCTACCCTGTCTCTTTACCAAAGTGCGTGCTTCCAGTATCCCTCCCGTAGACCCTGCCCTCCCCTCCCTCTTCCCCCCTCTAATCCCCATGCCCCTTACTCTTCTGTGTGGCATGATGCCCAGTTTAGAGTTTATGCCATTTCTTCCATAAGTCAAATTCAATGAGAGTAATTGCAAGTAAAGTTGTAAGAGTTAACCCTTGCCTCTTCTATACGGGATGGTTAAGCCCATTTTTTCTCTCCTTGTCTCCTCTCATTCTAGTCCTCTCCCACCTCAGAATTTCACCTTTTAAAGTATCATCACTGCGTATTCAATTGATCCTATACCCTCTAGGTACACATATACACACCTGCTCAGATGTGTATTCATACGCATACATAGCCTCCTATATAGACATTTGCGTAGTATACATACATATATACATATGCATATATATGTATATATGTGTGTATATATATATATATATATATATATATATACACACACACACACATATTTGTATCCCCTTCACCTATCCTCATACTAAGAAAAGTTTCATAAATTACTATTATCGTTTTTTCCATATTCACATGTAAATAATTTGAATTTGACAAGTTCCGTGTGATGTCTTTCCCATGTTTACCTTCTCATGCTTCTTGTGTTTGCTTGTCAAATTTTCTGTTCAGTTCTGGTTTTTTCAGCAAGAATGCTTGAAAGTCCTCCACCTCATTGAATGAGCGTCTTTTCCCCTGGAACAGTATGCTCAATTTTGCTGAGTAGTTGATTCTTGATTTTAATCCCAGCTCCCTCATATACCAGGGGCGGAGCTAAGATGGCAGCGTAGAAGCAGCAAAGCACTGCAGCTCCCACACAAGCATGCTAAAAACTCATAAAATGGGACTCTAAAGAGATTTTCAATCTCCAAAACTCTCCAAAAGACAGAAAGCACATCTGTTGCTACAGGCAGCTCAGCAGGTGTGGCTCTTCACAGCAGTCTGGGAGCCGCAGCCGAAAAACCCCAGCTGGGTCAAGCCCCAAGGCATCGGGCGGGGAGTCATGTCTATAGGAGAGCAGATTGGCTGCACTGAAAGTACAGTTACCACATATGTCAGGCCAGAAGGAAAAAAAAGGCTAAGAGAAATGTCCGCGGATTTTGCTAACTCAGGAAGAGAAGAGCGGGTCCAGCCAAACTGCTCCCAGGGCAAGGAAGCAGTGGGAGGCAGCTGCAGCATCAGGAACGGCTGAAAGCATCAGCGGCCTCCACTGGGTTGCTTCAGAGCCCTCGGCCTGCAGATAACAGGGGTGCTGAGGTGATTGATCAGGGCCAAGGGCTCTTGTGTTGAGCGGCCTGGATCTGGATCATGGTCTTGAGTGGTGGTCCTGGGGTGTGCTTTCAGTGAGCCAAAGCTGGGGGCTGGGGGGGCTGCAGCATCCCAGTAATAGCTTTGGCAGCTGTGAAGGCCCCAGCGATTTGGTACAGAGTTTTTCCCTTCCAGGAACCAGAGTTCCACAGAGCTAAAAAATCAAGCAAATAATAGACTTGCCAACATGAGAAAAAGGAGGCAAAGTAAGAATACCAATAAAACTCTAGAATCCTTTTTTGTAGACAAAAAA
>JAQQSW010019005.1:0-11133 GCA_028646575.1 Pseudocheirus occidentalis | reverse complement strand
GCCTGCTGCGCTGCCTGTAGTGCTTTCTGTCTTGTGGAGAGTTTTGGAGCTTGAAAATCTGTTTAGCGTCCCATTTTATGAGTTTTTTAGCGTATTTGTGTGGGAGCTGTGGTGCTTTGCTGTTTCTACGCCGCCATCTTGGCTCTGACCCCGAGATAATAGATTAGAGATAAAAGAAAACAACATTGTTGAATTAAATCCTAATCATGGTAATCGATAGATAGCATTTTTAACTAAGGAAAATTCTTCCACATCTATTATTTCAAATTCAATACAAATTTATTAAGTGGCTACATCGTACAATTGTGGCAAGCACCAGATATTCAATATGATATGATTCTTGTTCTCAGGGAAGTAATCGTTTTGTATATAGTATGCATTAGACACTTACTTCTTGATTCATGGATTAAAAAGTGACCTCAATAGATAATAATAATATAAAAAGAATACATGGTAAGTTCTAAGCAATGTGCTTTGTAAGCTCTGAAAAAGGAAAGATCAAAACCAGCTGAAGAGATGAAGGAAGACTTCACAGCAATGATGATATCTGAATCGAACTTTAAAATATGCTTAACTGCTCTTTTCTCCTCTCCACATTCATATAGGTTGCAAGTTAGACAATAAGCTTAGAGACAGTGATCAACTTCTTACTTCGGTGCTCATAGTAATCTAAGATGTAATGTTGATGATCTCCAGCACAGAGTAGGAATGGGAAGGAATTGGTATTGTAGTTAGGAGGGAGAATTAAGTAATAATTGGGTAACTAGATTGTCTCCTAGATCCTATAAATCTGGGGCTTTATTATTTTTTTTGTTTAAAATGTTTTTCATCCCCCAAATGTCCAATCACACCTATGTTGATAAATAAAATCAAAACACATAGCAGTGATTTTTGGCTTTTCTTTTGGCTACTATCATTGCATACAATTGAGTTAAAAGTAAAATATGGGGAAAGAAATGTTTGAACAAATTATGTTATATGAGTGTAATGAAATACTGTTTCAGAGAATACTGGGAAGATCTACATGAATTGATGCAGAGTAAAGTGAGCAGAACCATGAGAACAATTTATATAATAATTACATTGTAAACATAGTCAACTTTGGAAGATAGAAGAACTCTGATTAACCACCTGTAGTTCCAGAGTACTATTAATGGAGCATGCTATCCACATCTTAACAGGGAAGTAATGAACTTAATGTGCAGATCTGAGACATGACTAATGAAGAAATTTGTTTTGCTTGACTATGTATATTTGTTAAACAGGTTTATTTTTCTTTTTTTCCCAATGGAAAGGGAGTAGGAAGGAAAGAAAATAGATTTTTAATTTTAAAATGAAATAAATTTAAAATCAGGAAATGTTTTAAAGCTTTAGAAGTCTAAATACTGTAGTTAAAGCAGATAATGGATATATTTCCCTGGTGATTATCTCTGAAAGGAGTAAGTCATCTCCACTATAAATTGGGTGCTTATTTTTTTTTAAAAAAAAGAATTAAATGTTATTTGTTCTTACCTACTCTCAAAATATTAAGTACTTTTCTAATTACTTCCAAATTAAAAGTTTAAAGAAAAGAAACCCAACAATACAACAAACTCTGAAAAATCTAAAGTATTAAATATTGAAATAGATGAAGTATACAAAACAAACACAGAATACTGCGAGAGGCTCTTCCAAAACGTAGATTTTCACTCAATTATTACATGGTAGCATGTGAATGCCTAGAAGGTAAGAGCTCTTCTTTGTTGTTGTATTTCCAGTGCCTAACATACTGCCTAGTATGTTGTAGGCATTTAGTCAATGTTAATTGAATTGAATTGAATTGAACTGAATGTGTTTCAAGTGTTATAGAGCAGCTGCTTTTCATTCTTTCAATCATTCATTTATCTCTCTGTCTATTAATTATTAATTAATTCATTCATCTCAGAGCCATGCTGTATTTTGTGTGACTTTGAACAGATTGGTCATCTGACTGCCTTGTTACTTATACATCACTTTGTGTCTCTCTGGAATAACCCAAATAAGGAATTCGGGGGGGGGGCAGTCCGGGGATTAAATCTTTTGTTTAGTTTTATATCATACACAGTAGTACATAATTTAAAAGCAGGACAAGTTACACGGTTTCCTTATCCATATTTCCTATACTACTAGACAAATGACTATTGCAAGGTAAAATGGTGAACTATGTTAAGAGATACAGGTTGCTAGGTAGTGCAATGGATAGAGTGTCATCCCTAGAGTCAGGAAGACTCATCTTCCCAAGTTCAAATCCAGCCATAGACACTTACTAGCTGTGTGACCCTGGCCGAGTCACTTTATCCTGTTTACCTCAGTTTCCTCATCTATAAAATGAACTGGAGAGGGAAATGGCTAGCCACTGCAGTATCTTTTGCCAAGAAAACCCAAATGGGGTCATGAAGAGTCAGACATGATTGAAACAACAACAATAAGAAGATAAGAGAGGCCAGGAGCCTCAGAAGGATAGAACTAGGTTTGAATCCTACCTCTGACACATCCAGGCTGTATGACTTGGGGTCACTCATTTCATTGATCAATATTCTAGGGAACTCTCTAAGACTATAAGTTTTTGAGAAGGTGCTAAATTATAGTGGTAGAGGAAGCTTCTTCAACTAGGAATTCCTTATGCCAGTGAAATCACAGGTCTAGTACATATTCCTAAGTTAAATTTATCATTGGCATCTTTTTCCCTGCTTACCTCCTTCTGGCACTCCACACTCCAAGGTATGATACTCCCCAATACCCCCATATTTATACTCAACTCAAGATTGTCTTCTCTTAAGGGAACACCACAAACTCTTTTCTCCTTCCTTTATCTTAGCAAAACTTACTTTTAGGATCACAGATTTTTGAGAACATTGAGTTCAATGCCCTCATTGTATAGATTAGAGGATTGAAATTCAAATAGGAAATGACTTATTCAAAGTCAAAGAGGTATTTAGTGACAGAGACAAGATTGGAACCCAGGTCCTTTGACTCCAATTTGAATGCTCTTTTCAATATGCCATATTACTTTGAGTCCAGGCCTTCAAAATTGTGCTCAGTGACTAGCTTGTTGAAGTAAAGAAAATTTACAAAAGCAAGAATTTGGATTATAGATTAATCAGCTACCTAGCAAGGTCTTAAGGAACACAAGATGTTGGGGGTGGGGAGTGGATAGCTGCCATAATCCATTCCCATTTCTTCTATGTCGCCATCTTCCCTAATGACCCAACTAAGGAAACCAAGTAATTCCAGCAGCAGCTATTTCCCCAGAACAATAATAGAAACCCAATCTTGTCAAAGAAAATAATGGCCCTAGGGAAGCTGGAATACATACTCTCTCACACATATAATGAAAGTATCCATTCACCAGAAGCTTTGTATCAATAAAATAGAGGGAGAGGAGGATGAACAAGAGGGATGGCCTGCTTTTCTATGACAGTTTAAAGACTGCTTTTACTACATTTCTCATTGGAAATGTTAGTTTTAAGGAACTCTTTCCTGAGAAAGTAGTGCTAGGCTACACCGCCCATAATTATGAGCCAGACTGAAGGCCCTAGTTCACGGGCAGGCATTCTGAAGCCTTGTTGAAAGACTTTTACCAGAAAGTACCCTATTTACTTACTGTGTTGGCATTTCAGTGTGAGAGTTTTCCAGCACACCAAGATGAATTAGTCTCTGGTATTTAGTATGAAATCCCAAGGGAACTAAGAGAACTGGAAGTTCTGCAGTAGGAGCTCTTGGAATGTTAGGATTGGAAGAGAACATGGAGTTTGTCTAGTCAAAACCTCATTTTGCAGATGAAGAAACTGAGGGCTGGGGAAGTTTTAACTTCCCAAGGTCACACAGCCAATTCATAGAAGAGCTACTCCTCCAATTCAAGATTTTGTTTTGTTTTGTTTTCAGCTGTACTACATGGTCTTATTCTAAACCTGAGTATCATCAAAAATAAGAACAATCCACTTAAAAATATTCCAAATGAGCCAAATAGATCCTGAGACAGTTTAATGATCAGCAACATTATGAATAACAACTTTCATCAAAACCAGTAAAACTATTAGATTATGGCTTATTCCAAAATCTGATTGAGGAAAAAGTTAATTAAAAAAAAAAACCTTGAGAAAGAATATTGTTCACAAATAAATTTTAAAGGCATTTTAGGTAGTGCAGTGGATGGAGTGCATTTTAAAACATCTTTAAAAATAGCATTTTAAAGGTCCTGCTTTTGTAAAAGATGAATATATAACATTGAAAGTATATATTTTCCAAGTGGTATGGTATGAATTTAAGGGGAAAAAAAAGAGCAATAATTTTGGAATGGCTCTTTTTTTTCCAGAGAAAATCTTAGAGGAAAATAAACATGAAACTGACATAAAAAATAAGTAGTTTGAATACCTGCCATAGAAAGAGAAATACTGACACCTACTAGCTTTATTACCAATAGAATGAATTTTCTTTTAAGTATTGAATTTTTATACCTGCCTCTATTTCAACAAGATACCAGTTTTCTTTGTTATTAATTCCTGTAGTGGTAGTACTATTTTAAAAATCCCAAACATCCCTATTTCAGGCATGTTGACACTCTCTTGAAGTAGAACTGAAAAAGTAAATTTTTTCCTCTTGTTCTTCATGCATTCAGCTCAATAAAGATTCTACTTGTTTTTATGATTTGGGAAATTAATCAAGAGTGGGGAAAAGGTAAAAGGGGAAGACTATAATCCAGTTCACATATCACATCTCTGGCCTTTACTTTCTTTTTCTAGAGAATAATTATGGTAGACAAGGTAATCTCCAAATTGTTTATCACTAATTCAATTAAAAAACAATTTGCTTGGTTCCTACTCTGTGCTAGGCACTGGGGCTGCAAAATGGGATATAACATTCTCAATTGTAATTGCCAAAAATTAGACATTTACTGAAATGAATTTTACAAAATTCGATTGAACAACGTAAAATCATAGATACGGAATAAAGAGATACCTTAGTACTCATGATGAAAAACGCCATCCACAGGCGGAGAAAGAGCTATGGAGTCAATGCAGAATGAAGCAGATACTTTGTTTTGTTTTGTCTTGTTTTTCTTTCTCATGGTTCCTCCTATTTGTTTTGGTTCTTCTATACATGACTAATGTGAAAGTATGTTTAATGGGAATGTATGCGTGGAGCTTATATTGAATTGAATGCCATCGTGGGGAGGGAGGAGGGAGAGAAAATTTAAAACTTATGGAAGGGATTGGTGAAAATGAAAAATTAATGAATTAAAAACATTTTAAAAGAAGATATTTTAGAAATCAGTAAGTTCACTTTTTCATTTTACAAATGAATACACTGAGACTTTTCCAAGTTCTTACAGATTGGAACTTAGGCCTAAGTTCTATCATAACAAATACAGTACTCTTTCCATTTTATTGTTGTCTGGTCATTTTCAGTCATGTCTGAGTCTTCATGACCTTTTTGGGCTTTCCTTGGCAAAGATACTGGAATGATTGGCCATTTCCTTCTCTATTACACTACACTTATCTTGCTGGAAAGAAGGCTTCATGAAATGTTAATGATGTCGATAGGTAGCAATTAGGGACATTGAGGTATAGTCAATTTTAGGTTAGGGAAGAAGTCTATGTTGCCACTGAGTTGGGAAGGAACAGGATGAGACAGGAAAACAACCAATAGTATAATTTGCTTGGAGAAGAGGGGAGAGTACCACAAAAGTTCAATTGGAGCCAGCCCCACAGCCTGTCTTGAATGCGTGACCAAGGAGTTTGTATATTATCTTATAGGTGATGAGTAGTTATTGAAATTAAGTGAACCGATCAGATCTATTCATTGGAGATTAATTCATCAGTGTTTCAAGCAGTATTATCAACTGATTAGATGTAGGGGTCATGAATTGGCAAGAGGAAATGATAACTCTGTCTTTGTACCTGAGTTATTGAATAAAAAATAGAAAGAAGGAAGAAGAGAGGAGGGGCAAATTTTCATAGAAAAATGTCTGTTTTAGATATGTTGAGTTTGAGGCATAACTGATCTATCCGTGGAGTTATTCAAAAGGTAAATGAAGATGTGGGATTGGAGCTCAGGGGAGAATTTGAGACTAAAATATGAATTTGGGAATAATCGGCATAGATGGAATTATTGAAGTTATGTAAGCGAAATTACTGAGGGAGAGAGGAGAGAGTATAGATGATAAACAGAGCAAAGAGAAGACGGCTGAGGAGACAGCCTTGAGGGACAGCCATACGTACAGGGCAGAAGCAAGAAGATGAAACAAGGAGTTGTCAGGGGCAGGAATGGAGATAGGAGAGACTTGTACCGTGGGCATTATGAAAGAAAAGAGTGTTAGTGGTACAGAAAAGTCCAAGAGAATGATGAACTTCTTCTTGCTGATCTTCCCTCCAGCTTGATATCAATGTCCTGCCTACTTTTAACACTATATGACTGTATGCAGTGGTTCTCAACCTTCCTAATGCCGCAATCCTTTAACACTCGTATGTGGGCATATCTGCACGTGGGTGGACCCACCTGGAGATGGAGGAGCGGTGTCTCGGTTCCAAAGACTATTGGAAATATGTGTTTTCCAATGGTCTTAGGTGACCCCTGTGAAAGGGTCGTTCAACCCCCAGGTTGAGAACCACTGGTATAAAGACATGGAAAAGAAGGACCTGCTAGCTTTTGTTGCCACTTTTAAGGGAATGGGATCCTACAGACTTAGCAAAAATGCTGAATGAGAATTAGAACAGGGTCCTTGGTTTCCCTTGAGTTGCATACTAGATCAGAATAGAGAGTATTTTTATTCCCCCCAAAGACAGAAAGATTGACCAAATCAAGAGAATATCCCAAATTTTCCTGAGAATAATAACAACAAGCATTAAGGGTTTCAAAGTACTCTCCAAATATTTTTTAATTTAATCCTCATGACAATGGTGGAAGGAGGTCTTATTATTTTGTAGATGAGGGAAGGGAAGCAGACAGCAAGTAAGTGATTTGCCCAGGGTCATGAAGCTGGTTAGTGTCAAAGGTCACATTTGAACTCAGGTCTTCCTGACTCCAATACTATTCTCTGTGACATGTAACCACCTTATGTACATTTTGGGGAAAGCTTTTGGTTTACAGTCTTCCAGTAACTAACTTGCTCTATTCACTGTTCCAAATTCTCTAGACTGTAAACTTCTTCACTGCAGTAATTGTATTATATTTCAGCTTTGCATCTCTTGTAATGCCTAGCTTGATAAATGTTTATTCAGGCAGCTAGATAGCACATGGGGTAGATTGCTGGGTCTGCAGTCAACAAGACCTGAGTACAACTGGCTCAGACACTTAACTGGATTACTGTGTGGCCCTATATATTACTTAAATCTATTTGCCTCAGTTTTCTCATCTTTTAGAAACTTTTTGCCCTCTCTTCTGTCCTTTCCACTTTCCAGTTATGTGTCCCCAATTATCACATGGTCTCTTTTTGATCATGAGAACTAGCATTAACATAGCATTTTATCATTTACAAAGAATTTTACATATATGGTTTTATTTGAACTCATGGGCATTAGGGCATGGGCATTAGGAGAAGAATCTGGGGACCACTTTCTGGATGTCTGCCAAATCATACCAAACAACCTAGCACCTACTTCACCTTTTTATAAGGTCAGCCTTCAACAATACATGGAAGCTTTGGATTCTTGAATTCTTGCCCACACATTAGTTAGACTCAAAATCTCAACATCTGGTTTATTTTGTGACTGATCATCCAATTGCCTGCCCTGTAAAAAGAAACAATTGGAAAATGAGTTGTAGTATTGGAACTGTAGAATGCATTACTGAACTAACCACCTGAGATGAATTAGTTGGTTTGACAAGTGTGCCCAAGTTCTGGGCTCAATTAACCTAATTGCCTTCCTCTCCCCCCTTACCCTCCCCCCCGACTTTGAAGCAAGTCCTGCATTCAGAAGCAATATATAGGATGACAGAGGAGTTGAAGCAGAAAATTTTGCCTAGGGAAGATTGTATGGCAGTTGCCATCATCACCGTCCTGGTAAATCAGGGTAATTTGATGGACTGTCCAACATGACTGGTGTGTCTGACCTTGGCATTTTAGTTTATTTTTCTTTCACCACAATGACATGACATTTTGAAGTTCTCCATTTTCAATTTGTGCTCATTTTTAAAATAATTTTTTCCCCAAACTTGAACTTTTAGGAACCTATAAAGGCTTTTGAAAAATCAATTTAGATTAGAACACAACATATGTGATTTATTGAATACGATAGCTCTTCGTTTAATATAAGCTTTGTTTTTTTATTAGAGATGACTGGAGTAAGAGGAAATAATTGAGAGCACTTAGACAGACAGACCTTGCCTGAGAGGGAAGAGGGGAAGAGTCTTGGGGGCTCTTTCAATTTGAGTTTATTAGGTTGCAGTTTCTATGCTGTGAGAGACTTAAGAGGCAGGTAAGTGGTTCAGTGAATAGAGCATCCACTTTGGAATAGGGAAGACCTGAGTTTGAATTTTATCTTACACATATATTAGCTGCTTGATTCTGGGCAAGTCATTTAATTTCAGTTTTAGTTTCTTTAACTCTGGGATCAAATAGAAAAAGTCTAATCCCTCTGTATATAAGCCCTTTGAATACTTGAAGACAACTGTGATGTCCTCTCTGAATCTTCTCTTTCCCAGGATAAAGAAACTCCCTGAACTTCAATAGACTAATGATGCCTAGGGTGGGGAACCTGCAGCCTCAAGGCCACATATGGCTCTCTAGGTCCTCAAGTGCAGTCCTTTGACTAAATCCAGACTTCACAGAACAAATCCCCTTAATAAAAGGATTTGTTCTGTAAAACTTGGACTTAGTCAAAAGGCCACATCCAAGGACTTAGAAGGTCATATGTGACCTTGAGGCCACAGGTTCCCCTGATCTAATCCAATAAACATTTATTAAGTTACTATAAGTGCGAGTACTGTCCTAGGCTCTGGAAAAAGGTTCTTAGCTGGGAACTTGGGTTTTAAAAAAAATTAATAATTATATTTCAATATAATTGGCTTTCTTTTTAACCCTACCCACATTATTTTATGCATTTGAAATCATGATTCTGAGAAGGGGTCCATAGCATTATTAGGACTACCAAAGGATTCCTTGGCACCAAAAGGTTGAGAAGTTCTGGACAAAACAAAATACAGTTCCTGCCCTCAAAGAGCTTATGTTTTACTAAGGGATAAAATATGTATCTTCTAATAACAGATATTGTCTATTTCCTGGCACATATGTAAGGCTTTTTGAGTTTGGTAGATCCTCCTAGAATTGGCTTTCCATATTTAAGAGTCTAAAATTGTGTCCATACTACGGGGAGGTACCAAGGAAATGCAAGGTACCAAGAACATGATCTCACCAGAAATTCATTCAAATGAGCACAGTCCCATAAGATCAAAGTTTTTAAACATACTCTGAGAAAAATTTTTTAAAAAGTAACAAGAATCTAAATTATGTCACAGCATTAACATTTCATTAAGTGATATGTTATGCAAACATATATGGTTTATCTTTCTTCCATTTAATATAGATTGTTAATTCTTTTTTCAGAATGCAAGAATATCAAAAGCAGGCAGGGTACAAGCCATGAATGTATGCAACGTTTATATTGTCATAGGCAAAATGCTCATTGACATAAGAGAAATATTCATGCTTATAAAGTCTTAAACTGGCTAATGTCAGCATTTGCTGGCAGCCTTTACAAGTTTCTTATGAAATGAAAACATGATAATAGATAAGAAAGAAGACAAAGAAAAAGGCTATAAACACGAGGGCATTATTTTAATTTTGTCATCAGTTCTCTAGTTTTGAAACGGATACAAACAAATATCTCTTTAAATTTATATGGGGGAAGATCTACATTAAACACTAAGCCTAAGACTGGTTCTCACCTACAGCAAATCCAGAATCCAAATCTTTATTCTAACCTTAATCAAACCTAAACTTTAAGAATAACCCAAATGTTAAATGTAAAATAAATGCAATAAAATACAGTTTCCAAACAGAGTTGGTCTATTTCATCATGTTATATCAAATAAAGAAGTGTATGATAATGTAAGGACATTTCCAGAAAATAGTCATAAGAGATCAAAACATGACTCAATGAATTTGAACACCTTATGGCAAGTCTGAATCAAGGGAATAGGAGACAAGGTGTTTTTCAAAGAGGGCATTTACTGTCCTTTCCTTGCTGTTTGTGGGGTGTGGCAGGAAGCATAGCTTTGCAGTAGTTTATAGGAATTCATTCAAGTCTTCAGTCTGATTTTTTTCCCTAAGTTAATGGTCACAAGATGGTTCTTTCTAACTTGTGGTTTTTATGTGTCTATGGGCAATTGTCCAGAGCATGGCAATGATTTCAACATGAAATAAATAGCTTACAAAAGAAACGAATTAGGAAAAAAAATCCAGCGTTTTTGTCTTTATATAGAATGTTAGAAAGTGAAATATACTTTATGGATCAGCAGAGATATACACATGCATGCACGTTCCATGGACTTTTTGTTTTGAAACTTAAAAATGCCTCACATATAGATGACGTCTGCTTTTCATTGTTACTAATATAATCCTTTAGACTATGTCTATGCAAACAGAGAAAAGTCAAAAATTGAAGAAACTAGCTGGGTAATTCAGGCAAAATTCTGCCATTAAGACAAAGCAATTTCTTTTGGTCCTAGTTATATGAACCTGGGATTATCAGTGATTATTTTACTCAAGTAGTGGTCAAGTCTGTACTTCATTATTCCAATGTAAATACATGACCTGTTTCTAGGTTCCTTTTCTTTCAAATTTAACTTGGCAATAAAATAAGATAAACGTTCGAGAACTGACTTGCATTCTGGGATTTGTAGTTCAGAGAGATGAACATTTTCCTTCAGTTTTGAGACTGGTTTGAACCATTGTGATCTTTGACCAAGAAGGTAGACTCTGGTCATGTTTGGGAATTTTGAAAAAAAAAAAAAGAAGTACATGGTTTATAGTGGAATGAGTCCAGAGAGAAGAAGTGACTACATGAGCTGAGCAGCAATGGTATTGGCAGAGACAGTAGCTTCAACACTAGTTGAGAATTAATAAACCAAGGTAGAGAGAAGTGGTAGTATGATGGGGTGGGAGGATGAAAAGGA
>JAQQSW010019004.1:0-11133 GCA_028646575.1 Pseudocheirus occidentalis | reverse complement strand
TTCAGCCCCTTCCTGTTAAGGTGTGAACTACTCCCAAGGAGTTAACTGGAAGTAAGGAGCTAAGCCTTTAGAGGTGCTAAGTGCCTTTACTAGGTGCCAATAGAAAGGGGCATGGAAGATCTTCTGATTTCATTAACATTACTGATGGGCAACAGCAACAGCAACATTAAACCCCTCCAACCCTGGCCAATTGATAAAATTATGGGATATAAAAAGAACAAAACAAGTTTTACCTCTTTCAGACTCTGAATGATTGAATTCTGAGCTCATAAAGATTGAGGAAAACCTTTAGAGGTTCACACCTGAGAAACCTATTGGCAGATTGTAAAAGAATACCAAATTGAAAATGGCCCATTTGGACCAAATAAATGGTTCAGACTTTTTCAGATTTTAATAGGCCAGAGTAAGTAAAATGTGGAGAAGTATTTATACTTTTTAACTTCTCTAGTAGATGTGATGTAGTTCCATAGTTGACTTAATGGAATTATAGGGCAGTTAATCTTTGAATGCCTGAAGAATCAGCTGCCCCAACTAGTTACCTTACAAAGTAACAAGTTCTGAGAAGGGAGTCTCCCCTTCTGGCAGTTCAGAACATGAGTGCTTGTAACTGAATAAGGCAAAGTGGAAGAAGGAATTCCTTTCTCTCACTTATTCCATTCCCACTCTCCCAAGACAGATCCAGAGAGTCCAGTTACAATTGTGTCAAGGTTGGTAAAAGAAGTTAAGGACCTTCTTGGGAAATGTAAGTGAGAACCAAGGCTCTTTCAGGTCCCAGGGTTTTAAAATTCCTTCCAAAAACAGCACAGGCCTGGATGTCAACGAAATCAAAAGCTAGAAGCTGTTGTAACTACAGCAGCACCTAGCAGAGATTGTAAGAACAGGAATAGTTCTGCCACCCAACTGCATTGCAATTATGAGTTTTCCTTCTTTGTAACTGCATTGGTCATATTTGTTCTCTACCTGTGCGTCTCCTCACTAGTTAAATCTAGGAGCATCCGTTCTTCCCACTGATACCATGTGTATTTGTGGGAGAATATGCCCCAGATTTATAGAGGAACAATAGGGATGCTATTTTTATTATGACATTCCATAGGTGCCTTCACCTTGAATTTATTGTGTCCTAGCACAAGGAAATGCACTGCTCGAAGTTGGTGATGGTTGAATCCCTTGAACTTATATTATTCTTACGTGGGGAAAGACAATTTTCAACTCTGCAGGGTAGGGGGATATCTCAGAGGGGGAAATAAGGAGGAAACAAAAATATGCATTGATTTAACATTTCCTCAAAAAGTTCCCATAAAAGAGACTAGCTAGTGAATGCTGAAAGTAGTAGATTCTTATTTAGTTTTGGTTCATATGAAGATATTAGGCTTAACTTTGATTTCCAGGGACTAGAAAATGGGGGAATTGGGTTAAGAGAAGAAAGATCCAGGGCTAAGGATACAATTAAGTCACTGGATAGAGGGAGTTTCCATGGTAACCACGTTACCTTGGGTACCATGATATTTAAACCATAGCCAGAGGAAAATGGAGGTCATTAATGGTCCCCTGTGAGAGGCTACCCTCAACACTCAACATGTGCAGGTTTCACCAAGTTTTCATCACTCTCCTAGTTGATGAAAGGGATGCTTGGGTTCTTTGTCATTTTCATGAATCAGGTTAGTTCAAAATGAGGGTCATGGTTTTTACATGAAGGAGCAGTTTTTCATGCAGGTGCAGAAACATCAGATTGGTCTCCCATTTCAGATATTATAAGCAGGAATATCTTGGGAAGTGGCCAGAGGATGGCCTCCTCTGTGAATTATATGGTAGGGAAAATTTTAGTATGGAAGTGAAAACATATGGAGTATTTCAGAGAAGAGACAGGGCAGGAGAAAAAGAGATGTCAAGATGAGAGAAAGTATCTCACAATCAGGCTTATAAAACTCAGAGATGAAAATAACAGGGTATTTTGGACTTCCACATTGTCATTGGCAATTCTTACAGTATTAAAGACCATTTATGGTTATTCCACTGTCACTGATGATGAGAACAGATTACTATAGAAATGATTGAGTAGTAGAACTGGGCCACTGACACTATTAACTAGTCAATATGGAACAGCTGGTGCAAATTGGTGGGAAGATAACTCCTCCCATGGGTAGACATTTCAAGGGAAAGGACTTCTAAAAGGGAGTATAGAGGAGCTGCCATCTTCCCTCTATAGAATTCCTCAGAGCCAATTGTACTGCTGACCACTTTCCTCAGGGATTTTTAAGGAGGTCTCACTCTATTTGTATTTATAACTCTAAGTGTTTCATGCATAACAAAGCAGATGAGACTTCCTATTCTATAAAAGGAGTCAAGCCTCATTGGTTGGATCTTTTTATTGTCTGCTTTCAGCCTTTTCTGTCTTGGAATGGAAAAAAAATAGATTTTAGACTGGAAGGGAACTCCATTTTGCAGAAGAAAAACCATGTAACCTAGGGCAGTGAAGTGCCTGGCATGTAGTCACATAGGTAGCAATCATCAGAGATAAGATTTGAACTCAGCTTTTGACTCAGGAATCATCACATCTGCCCTTGCCCCATGTTGATATGATTTAATTGAATATCACACCAGGCTTTCTATAGGATTATCTTTTCTCCTTCTTTTCACCATTTTGTGAGGCAATGGTACTCACAAATGAGTTTATATGCTAAATGAGTTTCACTGCTACATCTTTCTATTTGTCCAGTTCAAGTTTCTTGCTGTTTGAGGTGATTTGGGATCCTTATTTTGCAATTGTTTCTTATCAACTAAAGCTGATAATCAGAGTTAATGTCTATCCATTGCCCATTTTTCAGAGTCAATGACTGGTTGAAGCTGTTGTAATTACAGTCAGTATCTTTTACTCATCTTTATCCTTCTAATCCAATATTGATTTTGCTTTTCACTTTAATGATGATTTGATACATAGAATTGGCTGCCACCTCAGTAATCCTTCATTCCCTGCCCATTAAGATATAGTCTATTACTTTTTTATGTTGTCTTACAACTCTTATGTTAAAGAAATTATTTATGATTCATGATTCCATGATTCCCTCCAGCCAGAATACCCACAAATGACTCATAATTCTTGATGTCTACTTCTCCTATACACCCATATTCTTAATTGTATTGCAGTTATTTATGCCCCTGACTTTTTTCTGAAGATAGACACATCATCTTTTGCAACCTCTCCAATATTAGCTACTCCTTTTACATGTCCTCAATACATAGGGCCAGGAGAGGTTGATGTCCTTGCTAACTCACATTGCCACTTTCAAACTCTGCCTCTGCTACCACTGTTCATCATTTTATGTTCCTTTGAAATTCACTCAATCCATTTATGTCATCTCTAGATTAAGCAAAACTAATTCCTTCAACCATTCCTCATGTGGCATGGTCTGAAGGTCCCTCCTTACCTTGGCTATTGTCTTCAGGACGTTTTGGATATTGGCTATGTCCTTCCTAAAATGTGGCGCTAAAAATAGGTTATGACGCCCCATTTGTGGTCTGACCAGAGCAGGGGCCAGTAGGATAATCACTTGCCATATTCTGGATTGTATACCTCTCTTTAAAACAGCTGACTTCCTTGAGAAAAAGCTTACCATAATGGATGGAGAGATGGCCTGAAGGTCAGGAAGGCTTGAGATTGAGTCCTCCCTCTGACTCATAATGCCTGTGTGGCCCTAGGCAAATCGTTTAACCCCTCAGTGCCCTAAACCATTCTAATACCATAATTTACACATAGGGTGCTAAACATAGGTAGAAGATCCTCACTGGGAGTTCCCTACGATAATAAAAATCATAAGTCTCATCCAAAGAAACCAAAGTATCGCATTAGCCTTTTACCCCAATGTTACACTATTGGTTCATTTTGATCTTGCATTCTCTTCAAAATGTGGGTAGTTTTTAAAAATTGCTTTTTATTTTTCCCATCCCAGAGTAATTGTGAGGTTAGTTTTTTTAAACTCAGTGTGATATTTTACGTTTATCTCTAATAATTTTGCTTTATTAGATTTAGTTCATTGTTCAAGTTTGTGGAGATATCTCCCCATCTGCTAGAGCTCCCTCTTACCTTTGAAACATCTGAAAAACTTGTTAAATTTATAGCCCCTTCTAATGTACTGATAAACATACTGAACAGAATAGGGCAAAGAACAAATTCCTAGGGTTACCAGGAACCTGCAATCAATGTTAAATTGCACCATTAGGGCCTGAGCAGTCAGTTAAATTCACCCAATTCTAATATTTCTTGGCCCTTATGTCACTATCTTGTCCCACAGCATAGCATCCAAATCTCTGCCAAATCCTTCTCTAAAATCTTGGTAAAATGTTTATGGCGTTACGCTCCTCCATCAGCTTATCCAAAAAGAGAATGTGCTTAGTTTTTCATAACTTGTTCCTGATGAAGGCTGACTCTGGGGTCATGGCTTCCTTTTCTAGATGTTCTTGAATTTCTCAAGGATTAGAGTCAAGGTTAATGTCCTGTAGTTTGCAAACATCATTCTTTTTTAAAAATTTTTACTCTATTAATAGTAAATTTGCCTTTCTTTAGTGTGACATCCTCCTAAATTTTAGGGTAGTTTAAAGACTTTTGCTGGTGACTCTAATCAAGTCTGCCATTTAAAAAGAATTTCCCTTGGATATATTTCCTCTGGCAGTTGTGGCTTGAAATCATTATGGTTATCTAGGTGCCTTCCTTGCATTTCTGTTCCTTCAACATTTTTTTTTCTCCTAATTCAGAGATAATCTCTTTGGAAGAGAAAGAGCAATATAAAGAATTAAGCCGTTCTGCCTTCTATCCTCAGTTACCATTGCTTCAGCCACCACAAGTTTCCATGCTTTTGTTTACCCACATCTTTTCCCCTACATGTCTACCAAAAACAAAACCAAACCTGCCCACTCTTTTTTTTTTCTGTTTCTTAGCTTTTTTTTCCTCTAGTCTGAGCACCTTTAGCACTCCTTGGAACTATTTTCATAGGACCAGGTCAGACATTCACAGATATGTTTTTCTGCCTTTTCTTCCATTTCTTGTACATTCCCTGTCAAAAAAAAAAAAGAAACCCCAACGTAGATACTTGATACCTTCCGTACATATCAATCTGGTTTGTTCTTTCCTTAATCCTCATTGGAACTGTCCTCTTTGCTTCTTCAGAATTTCATTCTTGAGAGCATCCCGTTTCTCTTGGGCTGACTTTCCTTGTAGATTTTTATGTTATAGGATTCTATCTAACTTTTCTCTGAATCTATTAACATTTACTGTTTCCAAATCTAGAATGCTTATCAAAATATTTCTAGTTTTCCTCTATTTTTTCTGTTATAAGGGTGACATAATGGAGTTCTAAACGTATAAGATGATTTATATTCTGTGATTTTTATACTAGGTATTATTCTCTTTGAGTGAAGAAAGAAAAGAATGTGATCGGTTCAGAGAAGCAGCCATACCTATTAAGCCTATGTATAAAATAATTTTTTAGACATGAACTGGTCCAGAAGAGTCTAGTCCAGCAACTGAGTTTGATTCCGAAGTTGAAAATTCTAATATGAGCAAAGCCCTAGAAGGAAGAGAGTTTCTCTCTATCTCTCTGTTTCTGTTTCTCTGTCTCTCTCTTTTTCAGTCTCTGTCTCCCTCCCTCCTTTCCTTCCCTCCCTTTCTCTCTCTCTCTTTCTCTCTCTCTCTGTGTCTCTCTCTCACACTCTCTCTTTTTCTGTCTCTGTTTTGCTTTGTCAGTCTCTCTATCTGTCTCTCTTCCATTCTCTCTATCTCTCTGCCTCTTTGTCTTCTGTCTTTGTCTGTCTGTCTCTGTCTCTGTGTCTCTCTCTTTCACTGTTTCTGTCTGTCCCTCTCTCCCCTCAATCTTCCCCATCTCTATGGAGCTTGTCATTGGAGATAAGTAACCAAGAGGAAACAACACATCTAAATCACAACAGAGAGAGACACACCAAGGACAAACAAGGACAAATATAAACAACACAAAGAGGGATGCAAAAAGGTGGCCACCTAGAGGAGAAAGCAGCCTTAACGCTTAGAACAGCTTTAACTGGAAAAGAAGCCAGTTGTCGATGAAAGAAAGGACTTCTGGTAACCAGGAGTTTTGAATTTATCCTTGGCCACACATGTTGTCTATATGTGTGACTCACTATCATCATACTCTTAGCGCAGTCTCCCCTGGATTATGTATGTACTTATGGAAGAGTATGACCCTGGCTTTGGGAAGGAAGGAGAGAGCAGAACATTTTATACCAACTGCTCTTACTATATATACCATCTTAGTCCATAATCTTTTTTCAAAAGCTTTTTGAAGTTATTGAGTGATCATTAGTGGATAGCACATTGGTAGGGAGCAATGAAGAACAATACTAGAAATCCCAGGCCCTGGGGATACCCTAGTACCCAAGAAGGAAAAAAACAACCTTACTGTTTCTACTTCAGTAACCAGGTCTTCTTAGTTGGTTAGAACCAAATCTAAAATAGCACTTCCCTTAATCACTTCCTCTACATTTTGAAGAATGAAACTATCATCAAACATCTAATCATGTGGGTTCTCTGCTACAAAAATAAAAACCTCAGTTGCTTTTAGTTGCTTCTGGATTAAAACACAAAATGTTTTATTTAGCATAAAACATTTAATGACCTTCATAGTTTGGTTCCAATTTACCTTTTCCAAAATTTTTCCTCTTCTCCCTCATCCCACGATACTCTGCTTAAGATATTCTCTACCTTCTAGTCAAACTGGATATTTTATGAAATCCAGGCTGTTCTTTGAACTTGCCATTTCCCCTCTCATTCACCTCAGTCTCCAGTGTCTGGAATGCACTCCCTCCTCTCCCTTCAAAGCACAGCTCATGTACCATTTCTGCATATCATCTTATTCCCCCAGCTGCAAATATTCACTTCTTCCTCCAACTTCCCGGTAGCTCTTCATCTAGATCTCTCCTTAACTTGTTTATTCCATATCCTATAATAAACGCAAGCTCTTGGGAGCAGGAATTCTCATTTTTTTTATCCTTGCATCATCAGTGCACTTTTCCCCGTGCTCTTACATGGTGTGTGCCATAATGAAAGAGATTAGTAAATTCTTTTTGACTGATGGATATCTTGATGCTTATCAAATGTTTGTTGATTGATTGAATGAATGAGTATCTTCTATTTTCTTGTATACTTACATGTTCCTACATAGGAAAGAACTATGTCTTTCCTGTCTGTGCATCTCCTATAGCACCCAGAATAGGGCCTTTTATATAGGAGGTACCAAAAATCTTTTGTTGTATTTTTTTGTCCAAATGAATCTTGTTAAAATGTCACTACACGCAGAGTGTTTGTTTTGTGAACAATTAAGATATAAATGGAATAATTAAATGTATGCGTGATCAATTTTAATAGTACCAAAAAGAGATTATTCAGACATAATGGCAGATAAAACCTAGGCTCTTCTCAGATAATTGAGATATCTCTAATTAGCTATACTTTAAAAAAAATAACCATCACTGTGTATTAGATGCATCAAAAAGAAACACTAAAGATCCTAAAAAAGAGTTTAAAATGCACTTCCCTATAGAGTTAGCATAATCAAATGTAACCTTTCCCAAGTCACATTTTTAGTTATTTTTACATGAATTTATCTCTCCCATTTCCTTCTCCCCCCTCCTCAGCTTATCAATGAGTAAAGGAAGGAAGGAAGGAAGGAAGGAAAGAAGGAAAAAGAAACAAAGAGAAAACAAAACCCTTATAACAACATATTTTCCAGCAAAACAAATTCCCACATTTGCTGTGTTGAAAAATATACTTCATTCTGGATTTACATCATCTCTCTAGCACTGATACTGGTGGTGTGATCCATCTTTAGGTGCCTGAACTCCTGTATTACCATTGTATTAATCAGAATTCTAGAGTCTTTCAAAGAATTTTTTCCTCTATAATATTGTCATTGTGTAAACTGTTCTCCTATATCTGTCCACTTCACTTGCCATCAGTTCTTAGGCTTCCTGATGCTATAGATTATATAATTTATTTTGGACCGGTGATATTACATTACATCCATACACCACAGTTTGTTTAGCCACTCCCCAGTAGGTGGGGACTGCTTCACTTCTAGTTGTTGGCCATTATAAAAGAGCTGTTATTAATATTTTTTGTACACGTGGGTCCTTTCTTTCTGTCTTTGATATCTTTGGGGTATAATCCTAGTAGGGATATAGTTGTGTCAAAAGGTATGAACAGTTTAGCACTTTCTGAGCATTGTTCCAAATTCCTTTTCAGAATAATTCAGCTAGTTCAGCACTCCTCCAATAGTGCACAAGCACCTGTTTTTCTGCAGCCTTTCCAGTTTTTGTCATTTTCTTTTTTGTTATTTTTGTCAATCTCCTTAGTGTGAAATAGAACCTCAGAGTTGCTTTCATTTACACTTATCTTATTATTAATGATTTAGAACATTTTTCACATGGTTGTTGATAACTTAGATTTCTTCCTTTCAAAGCTTTTCTTTCAAAATCAATTGTTTATATATCTTGGAAATGAGACTTTTATCAGAGAAATTTAATAGAATGATTTTTTTCATAATTGTGCCATTCTGTTCCACTTGATAAGACTCAAATGCTTGAGTGGATTTGTGATCTCATCAGTTTAGAAGTTATGATGGACATAACAATCCATCTGTGTGTGCTTAGTTCATTGGACTCTTGGCCATGTCCTCCCATAAGTTTACCACAAGGGGTCCACCCTACATTCTGAAGGCCTTCCGTGATTTTATCTGATGTTGGGAGCTTACCAGTGAAGCACTCTGACTGTCCATCTATGATCTCTCTTTCTTGCCAAGTCACCAGTCTATCTTGTCTTTTTGTTAAGTAATTCTTTGATGACATTCTTTACTTCTATACTTCTTCAGGTTCCCTCAAGGATTATAAGCTACAGCCAACCCAAACTAATCATACACCTTTCTACTGCTCTCTATGATGTCCATCCTTAGTTATTCAGTAACAGTGAGGCTAGGTCTCCCTGCCATCTATTAACACTGATAAAATGTTTATATGGAAGAGATGGACCTTTACTATTATAGAAACATGAGGTCAATGTCTTACCTTCCATCTGCATTTTCTGCCACAGATAGGCATACTTTTGGACAAGCCATCCACTTAATGTAAGTAGGAAATTTCCATGGTTGGGGGGAGGGGCATGTTGTATGGTGGTGGGAATTGGAAATGTGCAGCAGGTACCAAAACAAACATATGAAGGATGTGCAAATGTCCATAGTTTTCCTAAGTCCACCCTGGGACTGGCATTTAGTCAGCTTCTACTTATATGCTAGCAAGACCCATATATTTCACTCATCCCACATTTTGGTCCCATCCACATCACACTGAAGTTCAATTAGTACACCCTCCTCTCTGCCTCTCCTGTTGCATCCTCATCTCAGACCCCCCATTGAGTTTTGGTGGACTATAATTCAAAATGAATCAGTGATAGGATGTGGTAGCCAAAACAACCCAATGAGATGTTGGTCTGCATCAAGAGAGGCAGACTTTCCGGTAATAGGTAGGCCATAGTTTTCCTCTACCCTTGTCAGAAGGCTCTATATACCAGAGTTAAAAGTGGGCATTGATAAGCTGGAGCTCATCCAGAGAAGGGCAATCACAACTGGTGGAGAACTAGAAGTCTATGTGATATAGAGATTAGAGGATGGAACAATGATGCTTAGCCTGAAGAGAAGTCCTGGGGCTGGGACACGGGTGGGGGGAATATGAGACGCTTCTTTAAGTATGTGAAGGACTGACATTTGGAGGAAGGATGAGACTTGTTCTGCTTGATTCCAGAGAGCTGAACTGAGGGGATGGCTGGAAGCTGTGAAACGGCCAATTAAAGATTGATATAGTGGCAGTTGGGAAGGTGGGGGAGGGGGAGTTCCTACAGTAATCAGAGCTAGAGAGGAGAGGAACTTCAAGTAGGCCTTCGATGAACTCTTGTGAAGTGTGTTATAACTAATATTCCTTTTGTGTGTAGGGTGAAATAGATGATAATAAATAATAACACTGTTAAGTTATTTTTCAGTTGTGTCTGACTCTTCCTGACCTCAGTTGGGGTTTTCTTGGCAAAGGTACTGAAATGGTTTACCATTTCCTTCTCCAGTTTATTTTACAAATGAGGAAACTGAGGCAAACAGGGCTAAGGGACTTGCCCAGGGTCACATAGCTAGTAAGTGTCTGAGGCCAAATTTGAACTCATATCTTCCTGACTCAAGGCCTACCTAGCACTTTTTTCACTGCACCACCTAGTTATCTTATTATGCCTAATGGATGGTCCTTAAGGTTCCTTCTGACTCTCAAATTCTGATTTTGTTACCTTGTGATTGTTTTCCTTCACAATATTTTTCTCTTAAATTTATTTACTTTATGTTTACAACATTCAATTCTACAAGTTTTTGAGTTCCAAATCTTCTTTCCTCCCTTCTCTTCCTCCCGTCCCCAAAGGTAGCATGCAATCTGATATAGGTTCTATATATATACCTTCACATTAAACATTAGTCAAGTTGTAAAGAATAATCATAACCAATGGAATGAACAATGAGAAAGAAGAAACGAAACAAAAGAGAGAGCAAGTAGTTTGCTTTGATCTGCATTCAGACTCTGTAGTTCTTTTCTCTGGATGTGGACAGCCCTTTCCATCATGAGTCTTTTGGAGATGTCTTCTAACCTTTCATTGCTGAGAGGAGCCCAGTCTATCAAAGCCAGTCATCACAGATATGATGTGTCTGTGATTGTGTACAATGTTCTCCTGGTTCTGCTCTCCTCACTCAGCATCAGTTTATCTAAGTCTGTCCAGGTTATTTAAAAGTCCGTCTGCTCCTCATTTCTTATAGCACAATAGTATTCCATTACATTCATATACCGTATACCACAGGCATTCCCTTGATTTCCAATTCTTTGCCACCACAAAAAGAGCTGCTATAAAAATTTTTGTACATACAGGTCTCCTTCACACTTTCACAACAACCACCATTATCTCTCCTCAATATCATCATCCTCTTTCCTTCCTTCCTCCCTCCCTTCCTCTCTCCCTCCCTCCCTTCCTTCCTTCCTTCCTTCCTTCCTTCCTTCCTTCCTTCCTTCCTTCCTTCCTTCCTTCCTTCCTTC
>JAQQSW010019003.1:0-11133 GCA_028646575.1 Pseudocheirus occidentalis | reverse complement strand
AGCAGTTCCATTTCAGAGCAATGGTTAGTGGTCAAGAATCATATTTTCTTTCATATCACTCATCTGAATAAACGTTTTTGAGTCTTCTAAAAACTCCACAAAGGCAACAAGTCATGACAGCAGGAGGGGGTTGGAGAGAAATTTTGCAATAATAAAAGGACATCTTTGTTGTTGAGTAATTTTACAGTTGTGATTCTTTGTGACCCTATTTTGGGGTTTTCTTGGCAAATAAACTAAAGTGGTTTGCCATTTCCTTATCCAGCTCATTTTATAGATGAAAAAACTGAGGCAAAGTTAAGTGACTTGCCCAGGGTCATACATCTAGTAAGTGTCTAAGGCTGGATTTGAACTCAGGGTGGTGAGTCTTCCTAATTTCAGGCCCAGAACTCTATCCACTGAGCCACCTAGCTGCCCAGCTAACATCTATATGACATTTTAGAAGGTAAACAGCATTTTATATGAATCATTTCATTTGATCCTGAGAACACTCTTACAAGGTAAATACTGAAAGTCCTATTTTCCCATTTCATAGATGAAGAAAATGAGACCAAGGTAGAATCAAAGAATCTTCAAGTTAGAGCTAGAAAGATATCTTTGAAGAAAGTGAGTGCAACCCCTTCCATTTTCAATTGACTCTAGAGATGTTAAGTGATTTGTCCACTGTTATCAATATAAAATGTTAGAGTTAGAATTTGAACTCGGCTTGTCTTGATTCTAAAATGAATATTCTATCAGCTACACAGTCATGTATCTCAGGTTAGGTAACTAGTACATGTAACTAAGTATCAGAGGCAGGTCTCAAACCCAAGTCTCTTCTGATTCAGAATCCAATATTCTTTCCACTCCATTGTTTTTCCTCTCATGCTGATAGTTTACATGCTGGAGGTCTAAGCTTAAGACCAGTAAAAGTTTGAGTGGGGCCAGGTCATGAAACTATCCTAAGTATGATACAGAGTTTCTTATTCAGCACTCAATGAACATATACTACAAGTGTAATGTAATGTAGTATACTGGGCTAGGCACTGGAGTTGTAAAGGGAAAGAAGTTGCATTCCCCATTCTAAAAGTTATTTAAAATGTAGTAGGAGTCATATGACAGGTGCATACATCCAAATTAGGAGTTGATACGTGCATAAGGAAAGTATAAAACACTATGAAATAAGCTCTGGACACAATCACTTCCAGTAACGGTAATCATAGAGAAAAATGTCATTTGAGATGGGCATTGAAGAACTTTCAGGGCATCAATAGGCAAGAGATGGTTGGAGTTCCTTCTAAACACAGGAAACAACATGACACCAGGGAATTCTGATGTGGATTTCATAGGATAATGAGTTTTCTATTACTTGGAGAAATTCAAATAGAGACAGTTTGTTCATTTTCCAATGAGATTCATAAATATTTAATGGAAAGAGCCCTAGATTTGGAGCCAGTAGGCTGGGTTTGAACCTCTGTTCAGCTTAAACAGTCAACAATCCCTGATCACCTTAGTGCGTGATCCTTGGACAAGCCCCTCAAAATGTCTCAGGGTCTCAGTTTCTCATCAAATATTAGTACAATAAGAAGGTTGATTTAATGACTTCTAGCTCTAGATCTATGGTCCTATATGCTCATGATATGCCCACTTGGCTAGAAAAAAATATTTGTAAGGGCCTTTCCTATTGTAAGGTTCTATGATTTTACTCCTCAGTGTCAATGAAGGATATGGAAATCAGGTTTTGGTAGGGATCTAAAAGCAAAAAACCCTGTGCTCTAGACATCAGGGGACAGTTGAAATTTGAAATACAAAATTGGGCACATTGTAAATATCCAGAATCACAGGTATCCTTGAGCATGGAATATAGTGGTAAGGGACTCATGGCTAGCAAGAGACTGAGTAGTGCTTAGGAAGTAATAGAATTGAGAACATAAATTTTTCTATAGAGTAAACCTCCAGAAAGTGAATTGTCAAACACATGACCAATTCCTCAAGTACATCCATGTCTCTTACTTCTTACTGACACCCCAGCCTGAATCTCTACTCCTGCACCTAGCTTTCTCATTTATCTTCTTGAATTTCATTGCTTTACAGAAACCTGGTACTGATTTGATCTGGTCTTTATTCTAGCTCAGTTCCCAATTCAAAACAGAATTCATTATCTTTCCCCAACCCCAGCTCTCCATTATTCCCAACTTCCTTAGAATTGATGAAAGTACCACCACTTTCAGTCACCCAAGATTGCAACCTTGGTATCATCCTGAACATCTCATTTACTCCATGTATCCAATCTATTATCAAGTATTATTGTTCCTATCCTTGAAACATCTCTCCTCTACATCCCCTTCTCTCCATTCATATAGCCATAGCCCTGGTTGGGTTGTCCAATGACTTCATACCCAGGTGATTGGTATAGCTTCAAATCTCATCACACTCCAAGCCACCCACCATTCTGCTACCTAAATGATATTCCTAAAGTGCAGATATGACCAGATAAATCTTCCCTACTCAATAAACTCCAGCTATTTCCTATTGTCTCCATGCTCAAATAAAATGCTCTGTGAAATTTAAGTATTTTTCCAAACCACTCCCTTCCTACCTCTCAGTTCCTCAGACAATATTTTTTTCTTCTTTACACACTCAATTATCCAGGTAAAATGGCCAACTTGCTGTTCCTAACATATCATAATCTATCACCTGATTCCATGCCTTTTTATTAGCTGTCCCATATTTGGAATTCTCTCCCTCCTAATTTTTTCCTCTTGGTTTCCTT
Organism: Pseudocheirus occidentalis; assembly: GCA_028646575.1. NCBI lineage: Eukaryota > Metazoa > Chordata > Mammalia > Diprotodontia > Pseudocheiridae > Pseudocheirus > Pseudocheirus occidentalis. The sequence continues at coordinate 8,384 of JAQQSW010019003.1, read as the reverse complement.
GGCTCCCCTCAAGACTTGGGTTAAGTACCCCTCCTACAAGAACCTTTTCTCAGTCCCTCCCTCTGAGAGTATCTTCCTTCTAAGATAATCTAACATTTATGTTGTATATATTTTTAGTTACATGCTTATTTTTATGTTATCTTCTCCACTAGAATGTTAACTCCTTGTGGTCAGGGATCATATATTTTGCCTTTCTTTGAAACCTCACTACTTCACACCTGACATATATTAAGCCATAAGTAAATGCTAGCTGGTCTTCTTCCCTGTCTTCCACAAAACCTCAATTATTTTTTCTGACTTAACTGTTTTTCTGATCACAGTCAACCAACCCTGAGTGCAGCAATTGACATTATAAATAATGTTACCTCATTTGACAGATGTATGAACCATGATAATAACTTTTTGATAATAAGGAAAAGTGGAGAAATGAGGATACTGAAGTCATTTTTGAAAAGTATGGGAAAGGAATGAAGCCAAGATGGTGTATTAGAAACATCAATCAAGTGGGAATCTCCAAACATTGCCCACAAAATAAGTGTAAAATAATGCAGCAAATCAAAACAGGTCGCAAAATGAAAATTACTAGGAATACTACAGTCAAATGCCAGAGCTCCCAGGTCAAGGAGAAAATACTGCAAGTGGACAGAAAGAAACCATACAAACATCATGGAGCAATAGTCAGTGTGACACAAGGTTTAATTGCTTCCACTTTAAAGAAGTGGAGACCTTGGAATATGATATTCCAGAAGGCAAATGAGATCAGATTACAACCAAGAATAACCTATCCAGCAAAACTGATGAAAAGACAAAAGCTGAAGAGAAATTTTAACATTTAAACATAAGTCTCAAGAGAAGCAGAAAATGATAAACAAGAAAGAGAAATATTAAGGGATTCAATTCATTCCTATATGAGAAGATGACACATGTAACTCCTAAGAACCTTTATCATTAACAGAGCAGTCAGAAGAAGTCTAGGTAGTCAAAGAACACAGGTGTGAGTCAACTATGTTGGATCATCTCAAAAAAAAATTAAAGGGCCACAAAAAGGGATGCACTGGGAGAAGGTGGGAGAAGAATGGGGGAAAGCACCTCATGTAAAAGAGGTGTGAAAGGAACAGTTTTTACCAAAAAAGGGAAAACAAGGAGTAGGCAACACTTGAACATCATTTGCATCAGAACTTATTCAAAGGGCAAAGAATACATACACACACACTCACACACATATGTACACACACACACACACACACAGTTGACTATAGAAATCTATGTTACCCAACAGGGAAGTAGGAAGGGAAGAGGAAAAGAGAAAGGGGAGAGTGATAAAAGGCAAGACATATTAAGAAAGGTAGTAGTCAACAGCAAAATAGACTTGAAGGACAGATAAAAAGAGAGAAAGAAGGATAAATAGAAGGAAATAGGATGAATGTACAGTTAGTAATCGTAGCTATGAATATGAATGAAATTAATTCACCCATGAAACAGAAACAGATAGCAGAAACTGGAATTTGACAATACTGTTTAGACAAAATGCACTTGAAACAGACACACAGAGTTAAAATAAACAGCAGTAGCAAAATCTATAAAGCTTCATCTGAGGTTAAAAAAAGGGGGGGGCATCAATCATGATCTCACACAAGCAAAAGAAAAAGTAGGCCTAATTTAAAAATAATCAAAAATTACAATGAAGTAATAACTGTATTATATATGTATGTGTATATATGTAGATAGAGAGAGACAGACAGACAGACAGACAGGCAGGCAGGCAGGCAGGTACGTAGGTAGGTAGGTAGGTAGACAGACAGACAGACAGACAGACAGACAGACCCACACTGAATGGCAGAGCATCCAAATTCTTAAAGGAAAAGTTAAATGAGTTACAGGAGGAAATAAATAGTAAGCTATATGATTGCTGGACCTCTACTTTCCCTTCTCAGAAAAAGATAAAACTAACCATAAAATAAGTAAAAAGTTAAAGAGATAAATAGAATTTTAGAAAAGTTTATGACAGACCTGTGGGAAAAGGTTGAATTAAAATTTTAAAAGAGTATACCTTTTTCTCACCTGCAAATGGCACCTTCACAAAAACTGGCCATGTATTAGGGCATACAAGCTTCACAAACAACTGCAGAAAAGCAGAAAATAAAATTAGTGCGCCCTTTTCAGATCATAAGGCAATAAAAATTGCATTTAATAAAGGACCTTGGAAATATTGTTTAAAAATCTATTGTAAACAAATAATCTAATTATCAAGAATGACTGGGTCAAAGAATAAATCATTGAATCAATAATTTCATTAAAGATAATGACAACATTCCAAAATTTGTAGGATACAGCCCAAGAGGTATTTAGGAGAAAATGTATATCTCTAAACATTTATATAAATAATAGAGAAAGAGTAGATCAATGAATTGAGCATGCAGTCAAAAAAATCCTAGGAAAATAACCAATCAAAAATATACAATTAAACAATAAAATAGGAATCCTGAAAATCAAAGGAGGGATTAGTAAAAATGAAAGCAAAAATTGAATTAATAAATAAAAGTTAAAGTTGATTTTCTGAACAAAAAAAATAAAGCAAATTAACCACTGGTTGATTTGGGAAGGGAGGCAATCAAGGATAAGTGACTTGTCCAGGGTGTCACACCTAGTAAGCATCAAATGTCTAAGATCATATTTGAACCCAGGTCTTCCTGACTCCAGAACCAGTGCTCTATCCACTGTACCACCTAGCTGTTCCTTTGTTTTTGGGTTGTTGTTGTTTTTACAAGTAAATGTTACCAAACCTTTAGAGAACAATCAATTCCAATTCTATATAAACTATTTGAAAAAAATAGGTAAAGAAGAAGTCCTATAAAATTCCTTCTATAACAAAATTTGTTTTGGTATTGTAATGGGAATGGGAATTTAAAGATCTTCCCTGATCTGAAGAGTTTTCCTGTCCCCTAATAGGCTAAATCAGCAGTTCTCAATCTGTGTGTCATGACCCCTTTGGGGGTCAAACGACCCTTCCACAGGGGTCACAGGGGTCAAACATATATTTCTGATGGTCTTAGGAACTGAGACACCATTCCTCTATCCTCCAGGCAGGTCCACCCACATGTAGATATGCCCACATACTGAGTATTAAAGGGTCACAGCATTAGGAAGGTTGAGGACAACTGGGCTAAATGGAATTACATGAAGTCTGATGTGGGTGGAGTTTGCTGAAGGGTGGAGTAGAGTCTACAGGAAGCTGGGAATCAAATCAGCTAGATGGTGGGAGAAAGAGAGGATACATCCAGGGAGACAGCTAGGCTTGTGAGTTTTATTTGTGTGAAGGCTAATTTATGGTGTGGCTCTCAGCTTTGTTATGGTGTATTAGCTTCTTTGTTGCTATGAAGGATTCAGCTTTCTGTTTAGGGGATCTGGTTTTCTGATGTCTGAATAAATGTTTGTAATCGTAATTAATTTAAATTTGAAGACCCTTTTTGTTATGTTTATGTATTCAGCCTACTAGGGGCAGAGTATATTTTCAAATCAGGGAAGGTTTTCAGATTCACTTAAGCCTATCAAGGGGCCAAGGCACAGGGAAGATCTTCAAATTCCCATTACAAAGCACCTACTTTTGACTCTACTAATTGGTGAAATAGGGAACCTTCTTTCAGAGGTGTTGGATAAGATTTCACAGCTAAGAGTCTTAGGAGAATGGGGGGAAGAGATAAATTTCCTTGAGAGAGAAGAACAGATTCAAAGTCAGAATAGATTGACAAGAAATATTTTTTTCCTCCTCTATTGAGAACAGGGGTAGATTTTGGAAGAATTTATGGTATTCCAACTAATGAACTATACCAAACATATCAAGAAAAGGGACATGATGTTAGATGGAAAAGAGAAGTGAGAATTGCCCCTATAGATTTTTCTGAACCATTGTATCCATGTTTGTCACACCTTCAGGGAGATTTAGATTAAAGAAAGTATTAGGATAGGTGGAAGTAGTCAATATGCTGGATTTATGGCACTACACCAAGCATTTAAAACAGAAGAAGGAGGAAAGTATCATATATTCTACTGTGAATGAGGTTATGACAGTGAGTTCATGGACTCTAGAAGCACAATTGACCCTATATTTGTTCCTTTTTGGTTTTTTTTTGTCTGTTAAACTTGTTTGCAAGATTTGTTTCCTTCAGATTTAGTACCCTCCACCTACAGATGCCTGATCACTTAAGCTGATGTCCACAGTTGTGATGTACCTCCCATGGACCTCACAACAACTGAGCTATGGATGCCAGTTAAAGAACTGACCTTTTGAAGGGCACCTCTGTACCTGCTATTGACCAAGCTTCAGATACGAGCTAAAGAACTGTCCTCTTGAATGGGACCTCTTGGGGCAGGGACAGTTCTACATCCAATTGTAGCAGGAAGTAGCTATGGGAGAAGAGACCTTCACCACCTACCACAATATTGTGAGCCCCATTTGTTCCAAGGTAGAATGATGGGGTGCTTATTCCCAAGCCTCCACTCTAAGATACTGTTTTATGTGGTTATTTCTTGTTATGCCTGTTATATTGTTGTAAAGTTCTGTTGGCACCAGTTACCCCTAAATTCCATGAGCCTATATATTGAAATATATTGTTAATGGATTTTTGCTATGTAAGGGACATAAAAGATCTTGTGACTAAATGTAATGGTAATGGTGTGTGAAGATCTTCCCTACCCCTTAATAAGCCTGAGGGACTTTAAAGACCTTCCCTGATTTAAAGATTTTCTCTGCCCCCTAATAGGTTGAATGTAATCACATGGAACCTGTGGTGGGAGGAGTTTGTTGAAGGATGGAGCAGAGCCCACAGGAAGCTGGGAGTCAAAACAGCTAGATGGTAGGAGAGAGACAGGTTGCACCCAGGGAGACAGCTAGGTTTGTGAGTCTTGTTTGTGGGAAGACTAACAGATGGTTGGACTCTCTGCTGTGTTATATTGTGTTAACTTCTTTGCTGCTGTGATGGATTCTATTTTCTATTGGGGGTATTTGGTTTTCTGGTATCTGAAAAACTGTTTTACTTCTGTCTTCTATATAGAGAGTTTTTTATATTTTGTGATTGAGCACTATGCCAACATATTTACAATCACTATAGGGCACTGTGAATATTGCATTGGTGCTACAGGAGAGCTAAAACCAAGGACAGCTAAAACAGGGAACAAAAACTATAGGCCAATTTCCATAATGAATATTAATACAAAAACTTAAAATATTAGCAAAGTGATTAAAGCAATATATCACAATGATAATACACTATGATGGGGAGGGGGTTACCAGGAATATAGGACTAGTTCAATATTAAAAAAAACTATCAGAATATTTGATCAATAACAAAAACAAAATCATATGATTATCTCAATAGATTAGGAAAAAGCCTTCGACAAAATACAACACCCAATCCTATTAAAAATGTTAGAAATCATAGGAATAAATGGAGCTTTGTATACAATGAAAATTAGTATGCATCTGAAACCAATAGCAAGCATTATTTGTAATGAGGATAAACTTGAAACCTTCCCAACAAGATCAGAGGTGAAGCAAGTATGCTCATTATCATCACTAGAAATTCCAGCTATAACAATGAGACAAGAAATTGAAATAACCAATGAGAAAGCAAAACTATCCTTTTGAAGACTATAATGATATACTTAGAGAACCCTAAAAAATCAACTAAAAGAAAGATGAAACATAAAACAACTTTAGCAAAGTTGCACAATTTAAATAAACCCACATAAATCAATATCTCTATATCTTTTCAACAAAATACAACAGGAAGATATAGAAAAAGAAAATCCATTCAAAATAATTACTAACAATATAAAACACTTACAGTCTATCTGTCCATAAAAACCCAGGAATTTTATGAATAGAATTAGAGAACACTTTTCACACAAAGATAGATCTAGACAATTAGAGAAAATTAATTGCTCATGGGTAGACTGAGCCAACATAATAAAAATTATTATTTTACCTAAATGTATTTAGTCAGTGTCATAACAGTCAAACTATCAAACAATTATTTTCTAGAGTCAGAAAAAAATGATAAACAAATTTGGCTGGAAAAACAAAAAATCAACAATATTAAAGGAATCAATTAAAAAAATGTGAAGGGAGGCAGCCTAGCTGTACCAGATTTCAAAGTATATTACATCAAAAAAATCTAATATTGACTAAGAAATGTAGTGGTGAATGAATAGAATAGATTAAGTGCAAGCTGCATAATAGTAGATGGCCATAGTAATCTATTGTTTGATAAGCCCAAAGATCCTTGGGGTCTAGAACACACTATTTGACAAAAAAAATGTGGGGAAAATTGAAAAGAAATTTGGCAGAAACCATACATAGATGAATTTCACACTGTCTACCAAGATAAGGTCAAAATGGTTCATTGTTTGTCTTTCATTATTAAAAGGTCCATGATGACATCAGGAAGGTCATCGTTCAAAATGGACTTAAAGGGGTAGACCAAAAGCAAATAAGATAAGTATGGAAAATTTTACCTGTCAGAGTTATGTAGAAATGAATAATTTATGATGAAACCAGAAGTAGAGCAGGATCACAAGAAATATAATGGATAATTTTAATTACATGAAATCAAAAAGGTTTTACCCAAACAAAATCAATGCAAAATTAGAAGTAAAGCATGAAATAGGAAAATAATTTTGTAATAAGTTTCTTTGATAAAAGCCTAATTTCTCAGATGTTATATGGATCTGAGTCATATTTCTTAATATGAGCCATTCCCTAATTGCTGAATAGTCAAAGGGAATGAACAGGCAGTTTTCCTGAAGAAGAAATCAAAGGAATCCATAGTTATATGAACAATATTCTAAATCGCTATTGATTAGATCAATTCAAATTAAAACAACTCTGAAGTACAACTCTGTACCTATTAGATTGGCTAAAATGACAGAAAAGGAAAATAACAAATACTGGAACAGATGTGGAAAGTAGCAACACTAACGCACTATTGCTGGAGTTGAGAAGAAATTAGAATTATAAACCAAAGACTATAAAATTGTGCATAACCTTTAACCATGCAATATCACTACTAGGACTGTATCCCAAAGAAATCAAAGGAAAGGCAAAGGCGCATATATTTGCAAAGACTTATAACAGCTTTTTTTGTGGTGGTAATGAGTTGGAAACTGAGGGGATACTTAATTGAGAAATGACAGAACAAGATGTGGCACATATTATGATAGAATTATTGTTGTTTCTGATCATCCTTCATTTACAAGAGGATCAATGATATCACAAGTATTATGTGATTAGACCTACAATTTAGGAAGATCAGTTTGATAGCTGAGTTGAGGATGGACTAGAGTGGGGAGAGGGTTATGACAGAAAGACCAACAGGCTGGCTATTACAATAGTCCGGGTAAGAGGAAATGAAAGTTTTGGTGGCTTAATGTTAAAGAAGAAAAAGGGCCATATATGAGAGATTTTATGAAAATAGAAATGACAGGATTTGGTGACTGGATATGGAAGTCAGAGAGAGTAAAAACTTGAAAATGACAACTATGTTGCAAGCTTCAGAGGCTGGGAGGATGGTGGAACTCTTAAAATTAATAGGTAAATCAGAAAAAGGAGAGGTTTAGGGGAGATAGGTTTGTTTTACATAATTTTTAAGATGTCTACAGGACATCTAGTTAGAGATGTCTAACAGAAGGTTGGAGATGTAAGACTGGAGGTCTAGAAAGTTGTTAGGGCTGGAGAATTGATGAGAAAATCATTTGCGTAGAGATGATAATTGAGTCTATGGGAGCTGATGTGAGCACTGAGTAAAATAGAATAAATGGAGAAAAGAAGGTGGCATAAAACAGAGCCCTGGAAGACACCCACAGTTAGCAAATATGTTTGTTTGGATAAATAGATTTACTCCCTATTTGCTATTTGTTATGCTCTTTTGTTTAAACAATATTTAGTGAGAAAGGTCTAAACTGAATGTAAACAGAGGGCAATCCTCCCCCTTAAAAGCAACCAGGGAAGCTGCTTTTGTTTTGAACAGCAACAACAACAACAAATTAATACCTATAAACCAACAGTGTTTGAAGAGGGTCATATACATACATGCATATGCATACGAATATGCATGTAAATGTATATTACATATGTACATACATGTATTGTGTATATGTATATTGTGAATATATGTACATATATACTACATTAGAATATTATACACCGGGGCGGCTAGGTGGCGCAGTGCATAGAGCACCGGCCCTGGAGTCAGGAGTACCTGGGTTCAAATCCAGCCTCAGACACTTAACACAAAAAACTAGCCATGTGACCTCTGGCAAGTCACTTAACCCCAACTGCCCTCCAAAAAGCAAAAAAAAAAAAAAAAAAAAAAGAATATTATACACCT
>JAQQSW010019002.1:0-11134 GCA_028646575.1 Pseudocheirus occidentalis | reverse complement strand
ACGTATCTGAGTATGTGCATATATATATATGTACATAGAGGGCACAGGATCAATTGAATAGGAAGGGATGATACTTTAGTAGGTGAAATTCTGATGTGGGAGAGGATTAGAATGAGAGGAGACAGGGAGAGACAGAATGGGATTAATCATCTCATTTAGAAGAAGCAAGGGATAACTGCTACAATGGAGGGGAAGTACAAGAAGGCAAAAGGGAAAGGGTCAACCTTACTCTCATTGAATTTGGCTTAGGGAAGGAATGGCATAAATTCTTAACTGGGTATCTTGCCACACCGGAGAGCAGGGGGCATGGGGATGAGACATGGGATGAAGGAAGGTAGGGTAGGGGGGAGGGTTGCTGGAAGTACACACTTCTGTAAAGGGACAGGGACAGGGTAGAAAATATAGAAAATAGAATGGAGGGGGGGACTCGGGATATAAAGGAAGGACATATAATTAGTCTCACAATATGTCTACTGTGGAGATGTTCTGTGTAATTACACATGTACAACCTGTATTGAAGTGTACTGAAGTGCTTGTCCTTCCAGTGGGGGTGGGTGATGAAGGAGAAAGGGAAAGAACTTAGAATTTAAAGTTCTATAATCAAATGTTAAATGTATACACACACACATATATATGTAATTATTATTATTATTAACTACATGCAACTAGGAATTAAGATAAACAGGCACTGGGGTAGGGAGACTCATCCTGCCCTACCAGGAGAAAGGAGAAAGATGTCCTGAAAGTCAGGACCAGGGTCAGAAATTAATAAAGGAGTGAACATGACTGGTCTGGAACCCTTCCTTAAAATAGAGTTTGTGGAGAAATGGACCAATCAAAGGAAAGGGCTACAGGTGTCCTTGCTGTTTCAGACACTTTCAGATTGGGCTGGATGGTCAATGAGATGTATATACCTTAGATGCTTGTTGTCATTACTGGCTCACAAAATATGATGAGGAAGGATTTTATTTACCAATGGAATCTCACAAAGTTGATTTGATAAATCTGAATTTCTGGTTATAAAATGCATGGGAGGGTGGAATTCTTGGGAGGGGAATAATCCAACACAAGATTGGTCAGAGGAATTTAGAATGACCTGTTTAAAGAATTGCCGAACTTAAAATTACTTTTTAAATAGAATATGTCAAAATAGAGCATTTTTATGAACAAAGCAACTATCTTAAAACTATTTTCTTCTGGGACCTAGTTTGCTATATTGGCTTGGAGCTGGGTGTATGATTTCTCCTAGAGGTGTTATATTATATTACATTGAACTAAACATGAAAACCAGCTGGAAGATGTCCTTGCCTAATTGCAAGGCTGAATTTTCCATAAAGATTTCTAAATTTGTGAATATAGTTGCTATTTGTACATCTTAACACATAACTGTTTTACAACTAAGGCTTAGCTTTGCATGGATAAACGTATCTGCATACATAACCCAACGGCAACCTGGCATATTGAATAGAGTTGGTATAGAGACAAGAAGGCTTAGGTTCAAGTGACTTCTGATGGAAAGTGGGTATATTGCCCTGGACGATTAACTTCCCCTCTCTTAATGTCCCCAGACAACTCTCTAATCCTGTAAGCTGCAGAGAAGGTGCCAATGTGCATTGGTAAAGAAGGTTTCCTTCACAGACAGCTTCCCATACCAATGAAATTACATATCTAGTGGGAAAAAGTGTATTTGAACATGCAAATTCTTATTTTAAATATGCAAAATTTAATTATCAAAATTTCTAGTGAGAGAACAGACTTGAAGTTTTCAAGCATTTTACTTAATTTTCAACTGTGTCAGACATATTTTAAAATAGTTCTGTGAAAGGTTGCACTGACAGTGAAAAAAAGACTGGCCTGGAAGCTGGTTGGGTTGTATTCTATTTAACAAATATTTAGAAGCACCTACAATGTGCAAAGCATTGTAAGGTTATATAAAGACAAAAGTCAAATAGCATTGCTCTTTACTTCTGGCCGAACTCCAATTTACTGCCACAAACACCAGCTGTGTGTGTGTGTGTGTGTGTGTGTGTGTGTGTGTGATGTCAGACAACTGAACCTCTCAGACCTTATTATCTTATCTAATCAATGGAAATACTGGGTTTGGCTTCCTATCTCATTGAGTTGTTTTGCAGATCAAGGATTTATATAATAGATACATTTTGTAAAATGTGTAAAATGTAAAATACAAGTAAGTATCATCACTATTGTCAACAGAATAGCAACATCAGAAATTTTAAAAAATATTTCTTGTTCCATACATAAATGTTAGATAATATTTCCTTTCATTAAAAGAGTTTTGTCATATTAACAGTGATGTGACAAATTTCAGGAGTTTAATTAAAATTACTTTTTAAATTTTCATTTAACATTTTTAAAATTTACTTTTAGTTTCCAACACTGAGTTGCATAAGTTTGTTTGTTTTTTGCTTTTTGGAGGGGAGAAGGTAGGGCAATTGGGGTTAAGCGACTTGCCCAGGTCACACAGCTAGTTTTTTGTGTTAAGTATCTGAGGCTGGATTTGAACTCAGGTCCTCCTGACTCCAGGGCCAGTGCTCTAGTCACTGCTCCCCAAGTTCCACAAATTTTTAATTTTAATTAAAAAAAACCTTTACTTTTAGTTTATAACATTCAGTTCAAGTTTTTTATTTTGATTAAAAAAATTTATTTATTTTAAAACTATTTTGACCTAATAGACTCTGACACGAGTATTATTAATGTCCTATAATGCTGCATATTTAGGCATCACAAATATTTTATTAAGAGATTCACATGAGCAAAAAGATGGCAAACTACACACTTTCTCCAATCCCCATGACGTCTTAAACCATCCCAAAATGGAAATTACACACCAAGGATAAAGTGACTTCAGCTGTTTCCATAGTTTAGGACACAAAGAATCCAAAAAAAGGTAAAATAAAATTCTATTAAGAATAAAGACAACCCCACAATGTGAATAAATTCATCATCTTCTTATATATTAGCTACTAGTTACAGAAAGTCAGTTAGCTTACCCAAATTTGATAGCTACTTTAAATGTATCAAAATTGGAGAAAGAACTAAGGGGAAAGACCAACTTACCCCAGGGTTTGCAAGCACACTGAAATCCCATTCAATCCATGTCTATTGGTACATAGACGGATAGAAAAGGCTAAAATGTTATCAGTTTCATGACTAACAGACATAGGAACTAGAGCTTTGATTTCATTGTGGGAAACTCCTAGTAAGAAACTTCCTCTAGATGTACAGGTACACCTTCCCTATATAATCATATAGGTTGCCAAGAGATGAAATGACTTGCCCAGTATCACATAGCCAGCACACATCAGTCAGTGCTTGAAGTCAGATCTTCTTAGCTCCAAAGTAAATCTACTACTTTTCTATTACTCAATGTCCTAACAAGTCTGGTTGGGCTTGTGGCCTTAGGGACCATTCACAAGAAGAGCAGAACTGAAAAAATGAGGGCACTGTCATGCAAAAATTGACTCCAAGGAAACTGTAAGGTCAACATCGAAAATATCTATTTTTTCAAGAGTTGCTGTTTAGACAAGCAAAAAGGCTGTTACTAGTAAAATCTTCTAATACAAAGAGCAATAATACAAATATCTTAAGGACTGATGCAAAGACGATCACAGCTTACTTTTATATGTGGTAGTTTATGATTTACAAAGATTATTCTGGTGGCATGACCTCATCTGCCTCAACCATCTTAGAATCATTTTGGAAAGAAAGCTGCAGCTCATCTGTTTTCTTTTAAAACTTGGGAAACTCAAATGCAACCATACTGTTTGCAAAGTTAATTGGTGACTTTACTAGAGCTGGCTCACACAAGGAGCCCACACAAGAGCTGGTGAGCTACACTCAACTAGAAGCCTCAGGTTAATTTGCCTTAGGGTTGCTAATAAGGGTTTCAAGGATATATTCATGAACCACAGTAGATTATTCTCAACCAGTAAATTAGTCACACCTGATTCTGGGGAACTTCTGTTAAACCAGTTCAAATTTGCTCTGAAGGTGCTGTTAGCCTCTAAATCTAATGACACATTACTTAAATTTATCATCAATGTTATCCATTTTCCCCATTCATCCAAAAGTTGTATAAAGGCAATAGGAAAGTCCAAGGACACCCATTGAATCCTGGACCATCACCAGATATCTTGACCTTTGTCTTACCGCTGAATTTTTGTGACTCTGAAGGAGAAAGTGAGGCTGATGACTTTGCACAGCTCTGCCACACTCATATCCAATTCACATGCCAGTTAAGACATCACCCTCGTGATAGGTGCCCTTTGAGAAGAAGGATTAACAACAGTATAGTCAATAATTGAGTAAATTGTCAGGATAATTCAAATCACATAAACACTATTTCCTTCGTGGTCTAATAAAAAAAAAGATAAAATGTCTGGATAATTCTCTTTTTTCCCCCTTTACTCTGCGACTCCAGATATGACATACACATATAACACAATTTCAATTAATTATTAGTAGTATTATTACTATTACTGGGGAGTCACCTGTATTATTAATTAATATTAATTATTAATGTATTAAAGTATAGAATCATGGAGGCCATAGAAATTACATTGGGTTTCAATTCTCCCCCCTCCCTTTCCTGCCCCCTTCATAGTCATAAGGAGCAGAGGCTTAGCAGAAACACAGTCACATAAGGCTCATGCTAACCAACAGATGGCAATAGAACCTGGAGCCTGTAGATTAATATTCCTGCTTTCAGCAACGACTTAAATTTTATACTAATGCTTCAGGGTTTACAAAATGCTTCCCTCCCAACAACCCTATGGTATAATCAGTAAGTATTATTCTCCACATTTACTCTCACCCTTGATGCCTGAATAGCTGCCCTCATTTTATCTGGTTGCGTTTTAATGGCAGCTTCTGGATCCTATCCAAGGCAACCAGCCTTAGCCAGTTTCTGGCCTCGTTCATCTCTGCGATTATGCAACATTAATACACTGAAAATATTAAGTATTTTAATTTGGTAAATCTTTTAGATTGGAAGAAATAGAAATGTATCTGCATTCTACATAAATATATAGAATTAAGTCATTGTTTCCTCCCCCCTCACACACACACCCCTGTGATTTCACTAGTGTAAGGGGTTCCCAAATAATCAAACTTATGCCACAGCAAACTGGCAAGTATTCTACTCAATCTATAAATACTTAAAAGAAAATGACTTACTGGCTAAAGAAAAGCATACCTAACATACCCAAGGAAGTACAAAGCAGTGTATTTACTAATTTTTAAACCAACTCCCCCAAAATGTCATGACATATATATTTGCCTTCATTCATTTATACAAAGCCTTTGGTTCAATTCTACACTGAGGGAATTATTCATATACTGCAGACATGTAAAAAATCATTGTCCTGTGTTGTGAACGAGAGCTTTAGAGTACTTGATGCCCACATGGAAGACTCTTCTATATTTAGAATATGCCACTGACAAGATGATGGCAAAATGATTCATATAAATTGTAGAATCTTTAAAGAAGACAGTTTAAGCCTTTTATGGTTCTTCTAAAGCCTCAAACCCATGGTCTTATCATCTAAATAGAACTAAGTTGATCTTCAAAATTTGAGAGGAAGTCATATCAAGAACATTTTAGTAATGTACTTGTTGTATGGGAATGTCACCAAATTAAATGATGGCATTGAAAAATGCATTAAACAGTTCCTCCATCTTGTGGAATCTTTTCCCCCAGTGGCACGATAATGTCATTTAAACTCAACAAATGTGAAATTCTCAATTATGCCAAAGAAAGGAAGATACCGAATGCTTTGAACTTGAATCTAGATATTAAATTGAACCAATGAACAAAGGGTATCTACAAATATCTTGATTTCCTCCAGGCAAGATACACTGAGCACAAAATGAAGCTTTCAAGGAGAAAACTGTAATTGTACATCGTGGTACTTACTGGCATTCTGAAATCAAAGATCAATGAGAAGAACATATTTAAAGAAATTAACATGTATATAATACTGTTAGCATACAATTTTGGAAAGGTAAAATGAACCATGATGGGTTTTAAAGTAAACTTGTTAAAGATGTAAATATTATTAACAAATCATCAGGTGCATCACTCTACTGTGTTTTTAAAAAAGAGAGAAAGAATCAATATATTTTCTCAGCGAATATTATAAACAAGTTAAACACTTAAAAGAATTTCTTTTGGAACAAGCAGACATCACTTAAAGAACGACAATAAATAAATACTACCAGCTTAGTTAAATGTACCTAAAAGTGGTCTTCCTTTGGATGAACTGTCTAAGATCTAAGAGTAGAATCAAAATGTCCTCACTGGGTGAAAGCCACATAAAACCAACCAACAATCTGACTAACATGAAATATTGAATGCTTGGGTCACATGGATTTGTTTATAGAAATGAAGAATTTCATGCTGACAAATCAGGACCAGGCTATTGCCAGTTGAGTTGTTTATAAGGAGTCCAGACTTTTAATTTTTGTGAAAAACTGTATTTAAAAAAAATTTATTTGTATTTTATTTTATTTCTAATTACATGTGGAAACAATTTTCAACATTCATTTTTTGAAAGATTTTGAATTCCATTTTTTTACTTCCCTTCCTTCCTAAGATGACAAACAGTCTGATATAAGTTATACATGTGCAATCATACAAAAACATATTTTCACATTAGTCATGTTGTGAAAGACGAAACAGAAGAAAAAGAAAGTGCAACCCCTCCATACCCCAAAATACATGAAAATAATATATTTCAATCTGCATTCAGACTCCATTAAAATTTTTTTCTCTGGATGTGGATAGCATTTTCCATTATCAGTCTTTTGGAATTGTCTCGTACAATTGTATTGCTGAGAAGAGCTAAGTCAATCATAGGTGATCTTCTCACAGTGTTACTATTGCTGTATATAGTGTTCTCCTGATTCTGTTCACTTTACTCAGTACCAGTTCACATAAGCCTTTCAGGTTTTTCTGTAATCTGCATGCTCATCATTTCTTACAGCACAATTGCGGTCCATTACATCCGTATAACACATGTTCAGTCATTCCCCAATTGATAGGAATTCCTTTAATTTCTAAATCTTTGCCACCACAAGAAGAACTGCTATAAATAATTTTGTACATGTAGGTCCTTTCCCCCTTTTTATGATCTCTTTGGGATACAGACCTAGTAGTAGTATTGTTGGGTCAAAAGGTATAAACAATTTGATTGTCTTTTGGACATAGTTCTAAATTGTGCTCCAGAATGGTTGAATCAGTTCACAACTCCACCAAGAATGGATTAGTGTCCCAATTTTCCCACATCTTCTCCAGCATGTATCATTATCCTTTTCTGTCATATTAACCAAACTCATAGGTATGAGGCAGTGTTTTCAACCTTCAAAATCTATTTTACCTCATCACATGAAAGCTATATTTGCTATTAATAATGAATACATCTGCACACAAAAGGGTAATTTGTTACATTTAAAACACATCTATATTAATTCGGGGGTTATTAAGTTTGATTTCAAGTTTCTTCTTGCCATTTTTATTTTCATTCTCTATATTTGATAGAGTTCAGAAGGAAAATTAAGGACAAATTTGAGTTCCTTTGTGTTTAGCATTGGGTTAATTGCTGCTGAGGTGAAGAAAATACTCTTTATACTTAAAGAAAAATATTTTCATATTTATACATTTCAGTTTTTATTTATATTAAATTACAATGCAGAATATGTAAAATAATTTTTATACTTATATTAAAAACATCCTCAGAACAACTACAGCAGTAAACAAGATAGGGGTAACATTTAGACTCATCTGTTTCCACATGATTTTGATTTTTTAAAATTAGGTCTCTATTTTTGAAAGCCTTTCACTTGATGTACTTTGGAGATTGAATATTCAGTATGGCAACATTTGTTAAGAACTTTGCTTTTGAATTTTTTTTTTGGTCAGTATTGTACCCAGAAGGTCATAGACAACATTTTCATCTATAATGATTGTCTGGTTTTTAGTGATGCAAGAAAATCATGAAAAATGAGTAAGCAGCTTGCTAAAAGAGTCCAAAAAATGTTGAAAAAAAGAGATACCTTAAAAAACAGACCAACCCAAATGGCAAAAGAGCTCCAAAAAGCCAATGAGAAGAAGAATACCTGAAAATGAAGAACTGGCCAAATGAAAAAATATCCAAAAGGTTAATGAAGAAAATAATTCCTTAAAAATTAGAATGGCACCATGGAAGCTAATGACTTTATGAATAATCAAGAAATTATAAAACAAAACCAAAATAATGAAAAAATAAAAGACAATGTGAAATATTTCATTGGAAAAGCAACTGACTTGCAAAATAGATTCAGGAGAGATAACTTTAAAATTATTGGGCTACCTGAAGGCTGTCATTAAAAAAAAGCCTAGACATCATCTTTCAAGAAATTATTAAGGAAAACTGACCTGATACTCTAGAACTAGAGGGTAAAATAGGAATTTAAAGAATCCATCAATCACCTCCTGAAAGAAATCCCAAAAAGAAAACTAGGAATGTTGTAGACAAAGTCCAGGGTTCCTAAGTCAAGGAGAAAATATTGTAAGCATCCAGAAGGAAACAATTCAAATATTGTGGAAACACAAGCAGAAGAACAAAAGACTTAGCAGCTTCTACATTAAGGGATCAGAGGTCTTGGAATATGATATTCTGGAGATAAAAGGAGTTTGGATTAGAACCAAGAATGACCTACCCAGAAAAACAGAGTATAATCCTTCAGGGGGAAAAATGGATATTCAATGAAATAGAGAAGTTTCAAGCATACCTAATGAAATGAAACAATAAAACAAGGTCAAAAGAATGAAAAAAAAAGAAGAAAATATCTATAGGAAAAGCAACTGACTTGAAACTCATGATCAAAAAAGAGCCTAGACATCATATTTCAAGAAATTATACCTGAAAACCACTCTGATTTCTTAAAACCAGACAGCAAAGTAGACATTGATTCCAGTCACATCTTGAAAGAAACCTTATGATAAAAAACTTGAAGGATTGTAGCTAAAATTCAAGATTCCCAAGTGAAGGGGAAAATATTGCAATCAGTCAGAAAGAAATGATTCAAATATAAAGAGCTACAATCAGGATCACACAAGATTTAGCAGAAACAGAAGACTTGGAACGTGATATTTCTTCTCTCCGTCTCACCGCCCACCCCATGGCAGCATGCAATCAAGTATAGGTTCTGCAAATATTTTCACACTGGACATTAGTCTGCTCATATAGAAGGTTTGTAACAAATGGAGTGAATAATGGGAAAAAAGAAAGAGAACCAAACACGAAAAAGAACTATAGCGTCTAGATTGCTTCAGTATCCATTTAAACTCTGTTCTTTCTAGATCTTTCTCTGAATGTAGACATCTCCTTCCAACCTGAGACTTGTAGAGTTGTCTTATAACTATGCATTGCAGAGAAGAGTCCAGTTTACAAAACTGGTTGTCACACATACAATGTGTCTGTAATTGTGTACAAATTTTTTCTGGTATTCCTCTTCTCACTTAGCATCAGTTTATATAAGCCTCTCCAGGTAATTATGAAATTCATCTCTTTCCCATTTCTTATACCACAATAGTATTCCACTACATTCGTATACCACAGCTTGTTCAGCCATTCCCCAATTGATGGGCATCCCCTTAATTTCCAGCTTTTTGCTATCACAAAGATAGCTGCAATAAATATTTTTGTACATAAGGGTCTTCTTCCCTCTTCTTGATCATTTTGAGATACAAGCCCAGAAGTTGTATTACTGGGTGAAAGGGTATGCGATTATTTGTAGCCCTTTGGGCATAGTTCCAGATTGCTTTCCAGAATGGTTGAATCAGTTCACAACTCCACTAACAATGCATTAGTGTTCCAATTTTTCCACATCCTCTACGGTACTTGTCATTTTCCTGTTTTGTCATCTTAGCCAATCTGACTGGTGAGATGTGGTACCTCAAAGTTGTTTTGGTTTGCATTTCTCAAATCAATAGTGATTTAGAGCATTTTCCATATGTTTATAGATATTTATAATTTCTACCTCTGAAAATTGCCTGTTCATATCCTTTGACCATTTATCAATTGGGGAATGAATGGTATTCTTAAAGATTTGACTCAATTCCCTGTATATTTTAGAAATGAGGCCTTTATCAGAGACACTGGTTGTAAAAATTCTTTCCCAATTTCCCACTTCTCTCTTAATCTTGGTTATATTGTCTTTATTTGTTTAGAAATATTTCAATTTAATGTAATCAAGATTATCCATTTTGCATTTTATAATGCTCTCTAACTCTTCTTTGGTCATAAAGTTTTCCCTACTCCATAAATCTGACAGGTAAACTATTCCTTGCTTCCCCATATTCCTTACAGTATCTGCCTTTATACCTAGACCGTGAACCCATTTAGACTTGATTTTTGTGTATGGCGTTAGATGATGGTCTATGCTCACTTTCTGCCATACTATATTCCAATTTTCCCAGCAGTTTTTGACAAATAGTGAGTTCAAATCCCCCAAACTGGAGTTTTGGGGTTTTTCAAACAGTATATCACTATAATCAATGACTACTGAGTCTTTTATACCTGATCTATTCCATTGATCCTCTATTCTCTTCCTCACCCAGTACCAAGTAGTTTTGATGTCTGCTGCTTTATAATACAGATTAAAATCAGGCATGGTTAGGCCACCTTCCCTAGCATTTCTTTTCATGAATTGCCTTGATATTCTGGACCTTTTGTTCTTAGAAATGAATTTTGTCACTATTTGTTCTAGCTGTATGAAGTAATTTTTTGGTAGATTGATTGGTATGGCACTAAATATGAAATTTAATTTAGGTAAAATCATCATTTTTATTATATTAGCTTGACTCAGCCACAAGCAATTGATGTTTTTCCGATTAGTTAGATTGGATTTTATTTCTGTGAAAAGCTTCTTGTAGTTGTGTTCATATAGATACTGGGTTTGTTTTGGCAGGTAGATTCCCAAATATTTTATAATGTCTACATTAACTTTAAATGGGATTTCTCTTATTATCTCTTGCTGTTGGACTTTGCCGGAAATATATCGGAATGCTGAGGATTTATGTAGATTTATTTCATATCTAGCAACTTTGCTAAATTTATTTATTGTCTCAAGA
>JAQQSW010019001.1:0-11134 GCA_028646575.1 Pseudocheirus occidentalis | reverse complement strand
GGAAGGAAGAAAGGAAGGAAGGGAGGGAGGGAGGGAGGGAGGAAGAAAGGGAGAGAGGGAGGGAAGAAGGTGGGAAGGAAGGAAGGAAAGAAGGAAAGAAGGAAGAAAGGAAGGAAGGAAAGAAGGAAGGAAGGAAGGGAGGGAGGGAGGGAGGAAGGGAGGGAGGCTCTTGCTATGTGCTAAACACTGTGGCTAAGTGCAGGTGACACAAATACAAGCATGCTAGCCAGTCCCTGCCCTCAGGGAATCTACTCTCTAATACAGGAAGAGGACACAAAAAAAGAGAACTGGAAGGGGGTGGGGGAGATGCTCTCAGTGGCCTGGCTGGCAATGTCCAAAAATGCTATGGTGACCTGACTCTCAAGAAGCTTGGCTGACAGGTAGCAGTGGTTTTTGGTCATGCCAAATTGTAATGGGATTTCAGTCAGTTTTGTGAAGAGAAGAGATAACATACCAAATGAAATTGTAGTTCTTTCCAAATGATAGAGCAAAATTTTATTTGATGACTAATTGCAGAACAAGTTATTGGGATTGTTCTCAATTTAAACAATTCTCTCTGCTGCTCCTACCTTGATTAATTCCCTCATTTATTTAACATCTATATACTGAGTGACTATTATGGATAAGGTTCTATGCCCAGCACTGGGATTATTGGCGGGGAGAGCAATGGTGAGGCAGAGTGCAAGAGGGGCATGAATACAAAAGAATACCACTATTTCACACCATGAAGAAGTTATGTGTTCCCAGCATATACTGTAATATAGATAAGGTAACTCCCAAAGCAGAAAAATCAGGCAGGAAATCAGATCTGCTAAAGAGTTACAGAGCAGAGGATAGTGGTGACTCTCTTACTCATCCAGCCCTCCCTGCTCTGGGGAAATAAGCTCCATGATGGTGAGCTTAGTTCTTTCTTTCTGGAAACAGAGCAACTTCAGTATCAATTGCCTAGGGCTGCTAAGCTATAAATAAAAATATCAGCTCACATTTCTCTAACATTTTATAGTTTTAAACTTGGGATCAAAAATCAGTTCTATGAATACAGAGTGATGGCTGGGAAAGCAAAGTGATAATTAATATGAAAAAGATCTGGAGGCTGTAGTAGACCACAAGCTCAACCATTCAACATAGAATTGCCCCTCTTCCCCCAAAGAAAAAAAAAGGTTAATTTCATGTCAGACACTGTTCAGAGAGGGATAGCTTCCAGAACTAGGGAGGTACTTTCCTAGGTCAGACTGAAAGTTCAATTTGGGGTGCCACATTTTAGAAAATATATTAATAACTTGGAAAGTGTCTGGAGGAGTGAGATTAAAATGGCAAGAGAGACTGAAGCCGCACAATAACTAGTTGAAGAAATTGGGGTTGTTTAGCCTGGGAAGGAGGAGACTCCAGGGCAATCTAAAAACTACCTTCAGGATTGTTCAGCTTGGCTCCAGAAGACAGAACTAGCGACTACTGGTGGCATTTACAGAGATTTCAGGTTGATACTGGGGAAAAACAGAACAAAATAAAACCTTCCTAACCATTAGAGTTGAACAAAGCGTTAACTAAGAGGATGCCTCCAGAGTTCATAGTGTTTCCCTGCCCTGAAGGCCTCAGAGAAAGGCTCATGACTACCCTTGTAGAACCTTGTAGGTGTCCCTTGTGCTCAGACCCAGGGAGGACCTGGTGCCCTCTTTGATCCTTCCCAGTCAGAGGCTCTGTGGTTCCTCCTGATCCTGTGGGGGTTAGTTACGAAGCGAGCAAACATCACACCACAGATGGATGAGGGAGGCAGCCCAAGGCCTCTTACCCACATTTTGCAGAAGAGGAAGCAAAAACTTAGAGCTGAAGTGGCTTTCCCAAAGTCACTCATTAGGACTCCAAGTGCAGTGTGGTTTCTATGGTACCAAACTACCTCTTTAAGGCAGCTGAAAAGGAGGGGAGAAATCTATAGGACAAGGGCCGTTCTCTCTCCGGCATCCACAAGGGCATATCACTAGGGACCAAATGTACAGTAATGGGAACAGAGCCCAGTTGCTCACAAGACAGCCTCTACCATGTCACTTTTATTACTGACTATCCAGTTATGGAGATTTTTTTCTCCCCCTTGCCATGAAAGCTCTTGACTTCTTTTATTACTGGGAGCAATTACTATTGCTATTACTGGACCTACTGATTAATTGTATTGTATGTATGTGTGTATGTATGTGTGTGTGCATATGCACATCTACACACATATTTATACATATAAGTAATATGCAGACATGTATATACATATATGTACATGTACAGATATCTGTGTGTATATACATACACATGACCATGTAAATATATTATGGGTTATCATGCAAGTAGATATTCTCCCTTTTGGCCCAATCTTAACATATAAAGTGATTGCCTCTCATGCAGTTTATGAGCTCCTGGTGTGGAAATACATTGGATTGGGAATGAAAAGACCTGGGTTCAAATTCTGACTACCACTTTCTGTGGTAGCTTTGTGATCCTGGACAAGATATATACAGAGATATAGCTATAGATATAGATACAGATACAGATTCAGATACAGATGTAGATACAGATACGGATACGGACACGGACACAGACACGGACACGGACACAGACACAGACACAGACGTAGACGTAGACATAGACATAGACATAGACATAGATATAGATATAGATATAGATATAGATATAGATATAGATATGGATATAGATATAGATATAGATACAGATACAGATATAGGTCACCTCTGGGCTTTAGTTTCCTCATCTTTAAAAGGAAAGTCTTGGATTAAATGACCTAAAAGGTCATTCCCAGCTTTATAATACTATGATCCTTGAAGAAAGGGACCAAGATTTATATCCCTTTGTATATATCACCTACTAAAAACCCCAGGATTGGAGACAGAGACTTGTACAAGGCAGTTACTCAGTGAAGAGAATGAATGAATGAATGAATGAATGAATGAATGAATGAATGAAGTTGGGAGCATCAAAGAGATTTTGTTTTAAATTGAGAACAATATCAATCACATTACCCTGGATTTAGTCATCCAATTACAACTGCCATGTTTCTATTTCAATTCAACAAACATTTTAAGCACCTCCTGTGTCTGGATGGTAGAATTTTAGCTATGGAAGGTTCATTAAAGATCCCCCATTCCAACCCCTCACTTTACAGATGAGAAAAATAGGGACCAGAGGGAGGAAAGGACTCACAAGACCATACAAGCGGTAAATACCAGAGAAGAGACTTAAACACACATACTATAATTCCCATATCAAGACTTCTCTTATTTCAAGTTCTCATACTTGAAACAAGGGTTGCAAATGAAAAAAAAACAGACTCTACCCTCAAGGAGCTTATAATCTAAATGAAAATTTGAAATTTGCAACTGATTTCAAAATCAAAATGAAAGTTTCTTCTGTGCTTGAAGACTGCTATGTGTGTAGTAAGATGAGCAATTATTGAGGGAATCTATTTGCTTGGGGCGGGGCAGAAGGAGCAGAATAAAGTAAAAGACATTTTGTGTAAAAAGCATCAACATTTTAGAGTTAGAATTCAAGGACCTAAGTTTGAGGTATGGTTTTGCCACTTTCTGTGTGATCTTGGGAAAGTAATTTAACCTTTCTAGACTTCAGTTCCCTCCTCTGAAAAATAAGGATGTTAAAGCAGATGACCTTGAGGATCTCCTCCAGGTCTTTAATCCTTGAAGAGAGGGACTATGGTTTATAATTCTCTGTTTCTCCTACCCCTACTTCCAGTGCCTGGGCATAGGGACTTATGTGAATGGAAATCATCTAGTACATAGAGGTTAAGTGAATAAGTGGTCAGTCCATTAGACCATGAGCTTCTTGAGGACAGGAACTGTATTTTGCCTCTTTTTTGTACCCCTAGAATTTAACATAATGCCTAGCATATCATAGGTACTTAATAAAAGCTTATTGAACTGAATTGAGTCAAGTTGGAAGAAGCAGACAGACTTGTTAAAACTTAAAAACACAAAGAACTGTATTACTTTGAAAATAATCATCAAATGCATATGCTATGTTTATATTTCAATTCTGTTCATTTCAATTCAACAAATATTAAAACTTCCATTGTGTCTGGATTATAGGATTTGAAAACTGGAAAGTCCCTTAACCATCTAGGCAAGACTCTTCCTTTTACAAAAGAGGAAATTCACTCCCTGTCACTCTGTAAATCCAATCAATTGACTCATTTGTTATTTCCATCTCTGTGACATCTCCCACATCTGTCCTGTTCTCTTTGCTCATGAGACCAATGGCCCTCATCACCTCTGAGCCAGACTGTTGGAATAGGCTCCTCATCAGTCTGCCTGCCTCAAGTCTCCCCCATCTCAAATTCATTCTCCACACAACTACCAAAATGATTTTCCTAAAACCCAAGTTTGACCTCATTGATCCCCTGGTCAGTAAACAATATCTCCCTATAACCTCTAGCATCAAGCATAAATGTCTCTGCTTGATGTTGAAACTCTGGCCCCAATCCACCTTTCTAACTTAGTCATTGTTCTTCACCCATGACACTTTACCTGATTGTCTTCTGTACCTGAAATTCAGTCTCTCCTCAAAATCGCTATTCAGGATCCCTTATTTCCTTCTCAACTCAGGTATTACCTTCTGCATGAAGATTTTCCTGATCCTTCCCCTAGCTGTTAGTATCTTCCCCCCATCCTCCATAAACGAATCTGTACTTATGAAATATGTTTTGTGTGTGCTTTTACATGCTCCCACAGAATATAAACTCCTTGAGGGCAAAGATTATTTTATTTTTTGGTGTAGGAGGCACTTAAGAAATGTTTATTGATTGGTTGATTATGTTACCTTAGGCAAATCACTTAATCTCCCTGGACCCTAGTTTCTTCATCCATTAGTAACAAGAAGTTTGGACTAATTGACTTCTAAGTTCTCTTCCAGCTCTACTTCCTATGACCCTGTGAAAAACCACATTCAGTGGCTAGGATTATGTTTCAATTATCCCAAGTGGGCATGGTGATGTAGTAGAGAAGAAAATCAATGGTCCATGTGGATCAAAAAGAATTTAGTGCTCATCTCTCTTGAACTAATTGCGAGACTTTGGGCAAGTCCTTTTCCTTCTCTGTGGCTCCTTCCTCCTCCTTGGTACAACTATAGGGATCATAGGATCACAAAATGGATCTCAGAGTCATCTGGTTAAACCTTCTCTTTTGGAGACTGTCTGATCTCTCAGATCTTTCCCATTCCTCACATTACATGAGCTTACAGTGATCTCTCCTACTCACTGTGTGACCTTGGCTATGACCCTCCCCCTCTCTAGGTCTGTAAAAGAAGGGAATCAGACTCCAAGTCTCTGAGGTCCCCCCCAACTCTAATCTCAATGTGCCAATGATTGTATTGATGGTTCACATTACTTACTTTGTGGAGACTTGGGATGGGGAGAAGTGTGTCATTCATGGCCATTCATCATTCAGAAGCATCTGGTTGAACATTCATCTTGGGCAGTAGATTTCTCCAGACTCTGATTCCCTCTGGTGTTACTGCCAACTCAAGCATCAAATCACACCCCTCAGTGCGGCTGGTTCCGAGCTACCTCCTCAGGTCACCACTTCAAAGACATTACAGCTTCTCTCCTCATTATATCCGGTGTGATGTAATCCTTGAGAAGACTGGCAGCACTTGCAAGAAACCTGTTTCAGATCTCTATTAATATTTTAACATGCTTTTAAGAAAAGTTGGCCTTTTGTAGAGCGTCTCAGAGCAGACATATATAACGGGTAATGATAGATATTACGCTCTGAGTCCCCATTCAGTGGATATATTTTTCTTATTTGGAGTCATTTTTTAACATCTATTATTAAAAAATCACCCTTGCCGGTTATTTGTTTGCTCCTTCAGTTCGAAAACTTGTTTACTCTAAGCAAATCTCCTTCGATCCTTGTTGGTTCAATTCAATTCAAATCCACAAATATTCCTCAGGCCCCTCCTGTGTGCCGAGAACTGGGTATACAATAACAAAAATGAAACAGCTTCTGTCTTCAAGGAGCTTTCTTTCTGCTGGGAGAATACAAGTATATTCTCAAGTAAGTAAAGAAAAAGTACATACAGGGTAAGACAAAGACATTTCCAGAGGAAGAGAAGGATAATAAAACACTAGGGAGATGTGGGGTTGGCAGGGAGCTGTGTTCCAAAGGACGCTGGGGATTCTACAAAGGGAGAGGTTAGGAGGGAGTGCATTCCAGACATGACTGATCACTTATGCAAAGATACAGAGGAGACCGATGGAATGTCACGTGTAGCAAATAGCAAAGAGGACAGTGTGGCTGGAACTTGAATTAGGGAAAAGGAGTAATGCAAATCATTCAATGAATCAACCAGCGTTTATGAAGCATTTAGATTTTCCAAGCTAAGTGCTGGAGATACAAAGACAAAGTGAAAACATGAAATGACAGGAAAGTTACGTGGGAGACATACTGTAAGGTCCTAAGCTTGACCTGACTGGGCTTTTTCTTCTGATGCTTATTTAGTGCTAGTCTGGGGCTCAAAAGGGTTGAGATCAAATACCTTTAGTCACAAACTTGGCTGGTCACTTGGAAGAAACTAATCGCTTATATTTATCTAAGAGATATCACTTATCTGCCTTGGCCTCTGCTTATAGTCTGTACATTCTTTAATAGTGTCCAACATTATCTGCTCTCATCATCTTTCCCTTTTAAAAATATTTTTCTTGTCCTAACTTCTCTATCTCTATTGATGGCACCACCATCTTCCCAATGTTCTCTATCTTGGAGTTATTTTTGACTCTTAGCACTCCCTCCTTATGTATAATCATTTAGTTGACAAGTCCTATTGATAATTACTCCTACATTTTCCTCATATCTTTCCTTCTCCATTTACAAATCTATACCCCTAGAGTAGGCTTTTTATTGCCTTTTGCCTGAATAAGAGTTTCCTCAAGAGGCCCCCTTCAGTGTCCCCCTTCCCCAATTCATCTGTGTCCTAGTAAATTCCTTAACATACTGCTGTGGTCATCATTCGTCTACTCAAAATCCGTCATTGGTTCTTTATCACTTGTTAACTTTGAACATTGACATTCAAGGGCTTCTACCAAGTGACTCCAAAGTAACCATCTAGCCATCTCTGATTTCCTTCCCTTTCCCAGTGTTATCTATGGTCCAGACAAATTGGACTGTTCTCCATCCCCTTTTCTTGTCCTTCCCTTTTCTACTGTGACTTTTTGGTTCTTAAATTTGGAGATGGAAGGTACCTTAAAGCTCTACTCTAGTCTGACTCCATATTGTAAACCAGAGGAAATATAGGAACAAGTAGGAGAAGGGACTTGACCAAGATAACACAGAGTGATAAGGGAAAGAAGAATTTCTTAAGTAACTACTACGTGCCAAGCACCGAACTAAGAACTTGGCAAATATTATCATCACAACAATTCTAGGCTCTAAGTGCTATAATAATTCCCAGTTTACAACTGACAAAACTGAAGTAACTTACTCAGGGATACCTACCTAGGAAGTATCTGAGGCAGGATTTGAACTCAGGTCTTCTGAACTGCAGGCCTAGAGTTCTGTTCATTGAATCACCTAGTCACTGGTAGGAAACAGAAGAGTTAGGGTTTTTATCACTCCAAATCGAGAACTATTTCCATTCCTTAATGCTTCAAGATACCTGCATCTCTACCAAAATGTGTAAGGACAGGGACCATATCTTACTTATAACTGGCTCACTTTCCTAGGGCCTACCATAGTAAGTAACATAGGAAGTAGCAAATAAATATTTGCTGAGTTGAACATGTACTATCCTCCTATATATCTGTGAACTCCAAATAGGGAGAGTTGGTATGTTATCCAAGCATTGCATACCTTAGAAGAAAGCATTTGTCTGAACATAGTAGGTGTTTAAGTGAATGAATGTCTTAGAATCCAAAAACCTAGGATGAAATCCCAGGTTTGCCATTATAACAGAGCTAAGTTCCTTCCCCTCTCTTGACCCCAGTTTCCTTTCTATAAAAATGAATGCTTTGGATTGGATGAACCAAAACCATTTCAGCTCTAGATTCTAAGATCCTAAAATACACAACAGGAAAGAACAGGACAGGGAACAGGGAAGCAGAATGTTCTCACTTTCCCAGAACATAGAGTACATGAAAGGGAGTAAATAGTAAGAGATGTACCAGTAGCAGATTGTAGGGGACACTCAAAGCAGTCAGAAGTTGCTATTCTATTTGGAAGGTAGTGGGGAGCCACCAAAGGTTTGTGATATTATAGCTTCTGAATGCAAAAGAAAGAGAGAACCCCTTGGACTGACAGAGACAGGAGCAGAGAAGGGCTCCCAAATCAGGATATGACATAAAAAGTTCAAGAAATATAATTTCTGGGTAATTGGTCATTTTATTAATTATGCTAGCAAATAATAAATATTTGACTGTCATAAACCAAAGACACATCATGGTGGCCTGTTGATGTTTATATGCCCTTGGAAAAATGGGTATTCTCAACAGATGACAATCAACTCTAATTGGTTAATAATTAATGAGAATGAATATGATAATGAAAGATAAACCTATTCTAACGAAGGGCTGAAGGGATATAGCTTTGATTATGTCACTCTTATTCCCAAACCACCCCTCAACCTTGGGCAATCTAGACAAAGAATCTACACCCCCAAGCCTGAGTAGGACACAATGGACTTCCTCAGTTATGCCGAGTCTGAACAATATTGAGGAGAATGTTCAATCCAATCTCATTATCAGCCCTATTCTTCAGGGGCTGATTTGGTCTAGTAGAGAATAAGAGAAAAGTCCTGGGACTCCCCAATAGTAATTGATCATCAATATGATAGAAATAATCATTTTTCTCAAAGAGGAGACTTTGAAAAAGAGATATATGACTTAGGTAAGGAGAAAGCTTGAAGGGAGAGTAAGTTCTTCTCACGATTTTTCAAAAGAATCATTGCCAAGCAGCTTGAACTGATTTAAACTGGCAGACATTGCAGAGTGTCTAAGTTCAAAACAGGGTAAGGGTGAGAGTTTGAGTTTGACAGTTGAAGTGAGAATGTTAAGGTGAAGTTGAAGGTTAGGAATCAAAGTAAGAGCAAGGGGTAGAGGTAAGAGGAGGAAATTAGTGAATAGCAGGTGTGAGCATGAAGGTGAAGGTCATGGGATATCAACTTAGCCTGTGAACTGTGAGAAAGGAGAAAAAAGGTGCCAAATATGCTGTTAGAAGAAGGAAGAGGTTCAAGGGAAGGGGGCAGGGAGAACTCAAGTGATGACAAAGCCATCATGAACAGGATGAAGGACACACTGGCCCAGGACAGTGGCCCAGGACAGAGCATATCCTCCAGCATATCTGTCCAAGTGCCTCTTTAGGTAGCAACACTTTGGATAGCAAGATATGATCTTGAAAACAAGTACTGATCTATTCATCTTCAGATCAGCTGTGCGTGTTCATTGGGAGCCTGTGACCCTTAGTGTGAATGCTGTTTCCAAATGTACTAACAGAACATCTTGGGTCTCAGGGAGTGGGATAGGGAGCTGGCTTTGTTTATTTGAAGTTGAAACTCTCTAAATAATACACCTCCATAAAAAGGATGTCCAGATTTGGAGTCAGTGGACCTGGGTCCAAATTCCAGTTCTCTATGGGAGTTGTCTCCTTATCCCCCTGAGCTCCTTTCCCTTTGTTCCCTTGTGTTATCTTGGTCAGGTTCCTTCTCCTGTTTATTTCTAAGTTTCCCCCACTAGTTTAAAATATGGAAATTGGACTAAATCTTAAAATATGGACTAGTTGGATTAAATCTTGAAGGTGTCTTTCAGTTCTGAATACTAAGAATTCACAAGAAAGGGGGATGGAGACTAGTCCAATTTGTTGGAACTAAGGGAAGGAAGGAAATCAGAAATGACTAGATGGTTAATTTGGAGCCACATTGTGGCCTTGAATGCTAGTGTTTGAGATTTATAAGGCAATGAGGAGCCAATGAAGAATTTTGAGTAGAAGAGTAATGATCACAGTAGTAGACTATGTGGTATATTGAGTTTCCTCTTCAATTAAAAGAGGGAGTCAATCAGTCTACAAATGTATATTAAACACTTGCTATGTTCCAGGCATTATTCCAAATGCTGGAGACACAAAGAAAGACAAAAACAGTCCCTGCCCTACAGAAGCTCACACTCTTTTGGGGGAGACATGTTAAAAAGCCATACAAGTTCCATTCAAGGTAAATGTACTCCATACAGAATAAATGGATGAAAAATCTCAAAGGGGAGGGCACTGGAATTTGGGGACAGGGCCTCAGGAAGAAGAGAAGTAGGTTAGTGATCAGGGAAGAACTCCTAAAAAAGGTAGGATCTGAGCTGTCTTGAAGGAAGTCAAGGTGACTAGGTGGAGGTAAGGAAGCATGGAGCATTCCAGGCATGGGGGACAAGCAGTACAGAGCAAAGGCATGGAGAGGGGAGACAAAGAGTTTGAGGATCAGTGAGAAGACTGTGTAGCTAGATTGTGAAGTGTGTTGAACTCAATAACCTCTGAAACCTCTTCCATTTCATTTTTAAAATATTTTTTTAAAATATATTTCCCTCTAATTTCATGTTAAAAACAATTTTTAACATTAAAAAAAGTTTTGAGTTCCAAATTCTATTTCTCCCTCCTTTTCTCCCTCCCTTCTCCCCTTCCTGATACTGTACGCAATTAGATAGAGGTTATACATGTTCAATCATGCAAAACATTTCCATATTAGTCATTTTGTATAAGAAGACTCAAATAAAAGAAAAAGAATGAAAGAAAGTGAAAAGTAGAATGCTTCAGTCTGTATTCAAACAATATCACTTCTTTCTCTGGTGATGAATAGTACGCTTCAACATTAATCCTTTGGGATTTTCTTGGATCATTGTATTGCTGAGAATAGCTAAGTCATTCACAATTCATTATCGAACAATATTACTGTTGCTTTGTGCAGCATTCTCCTGGTTCTGTTCACTTTGCTTTGCATCAGTTCATATAAGTCTTTCCAGATGCCCCTTCTTTTCCATTTCTCAATCCATGATCTCATGATACTTCTCAAAGTTAAGGGGGAGAGAGAGAGAGAGAGAGAGAGAGAGAGAGAGAGAGAGAGAGAGAGAGAGAGAGAGAGAGAGAGAGAGAGAGAG
>JAQQSW010019000.1:0-11134 GCA_028646575.1 Pseudocheirus occidentalis | reverse complement strand
CAAACTTGAACTTTCAATAAACTTTACTTTTTCTTTGGCTGAGAAGACTTGAGTGGAATTCTTTCTGCAAGACCCAGCATGTTGGTATTTTGGGGTCTCAGGCAGCCCTAACCCTCTTTGGGTAACCTCTTCAGCCCCTTTGCCTTCTGGAATATCATATTTCAAGCTCTTTACTCCTTTAAGAGATAGTTGCTAAATCTTCTGTGATCCTGACTGTGGCTCCATTATATTTAAATTGTTTCTTTCCACCACCTTTAAATATTCTCTTTGATCTGTGAGTTCTGTAATTTGACTATAATATTCCTGGGAGTTTTTATTTTGAGATCTCTTGCCAGTGGTGATTGGTGGATTCTTTAAGTTTTTATTTTACCCTCTGGTTCTAGGATATCAGGGCAGTTTTCTTTTATAATTTCTTGAAACATGATGTAGAGGCTCTTTCTTTCATTGTGGCTTTTAGGCAGTCCAGTAGTCCTTAAATTATTTCTCCTCAATCTACTTTCTAGGTCAGTTGTTTTTCCAATGACATATTTCATATTTTCTTTCTTTCTTTTTTTTTTTAAACATTTTTGTTTCTTTATTTATGTTTCATGGAGTCATCAGCTTCTACTTGCCTATTCTAATTTTTGAGGATTTATTTTCTTCATTGAGCTTCTGTACTACTTTTTAGATTTGACCAATTCTGGTTTTTAAGGTGTTATTTTCTTCAGTATTTTTTTTTTTGGTGCCTCTTTTACCAGGCTGTTTTAATTTGTGTTCCCAATTTTTCCTCTACCATTCATTCAACTTAAAAAAATTTTTTTTTCAGCTCTCTCAGGAAATCTTGCTGGGCTTGTGTTTAATTCACATTTTATTTGAGGTTTGATTGTAGCTCTTTGATATTATTATCTTCTTCTGAGTTTGTGTCTTAATCTTACCTGTTGTATTGTAGTTTTTATGCATGGGTACTTTTTTGTTATTTATTCATTTTTCTGGACTATGTCCTGAATTTGAACTTTATGCTAAAATTGTTCTCTGTTCTCAGGTTGGGGGACATTGTCCCAAATGTCACACTTTTTTTTTTGTGCTGCAGTTTTCAGAACTAGTTCTGGGGGGTTGGAAGTTTTTGGTTCTTCCAAGATAGTTTTATACAGAAAGAGATTTTGTGACTGCTCTTTCTAGTGGAAGTGATACTTGTCCTAAGCATATAAGAACCATTCTCCAGTTGGTAAATGGTTAAAGGAAATGAATAGGAAGTTTTCAGAAGAAAAAACAAATAAAAGTTGTCAATAATCATGAGAAAAATACTCCAAATCACTAATAATTGTTGTTCAGTCATTTCAGTCATGTCTGATTCTTCTTGACCCCATTTGGGGTTTTCTTGGCAAAGATACTAGAGCAGTTTGCCATTTCCCTCTCCAACTCATTTTACAGTTGAGGAAACAGGTTAACAGGGTCAAGCAACTTGCCCCGGGTCACACAGCTAACGTCTGAGGTGGAATTTGAACTCTGGTCTCTCCGATTCCAGCCCTAGAGTACTCTATTCACTTCACCATCTAACTTCCCATACTCATAATTAGAGAAATGCAAATTAAAACACCTCTGTGGTGTTTCCTCACACCTATAAAACTGGCTAACAGGACAAAAATGAAAATGATAAATATTGGAGATGTGGAAAAATTGGGACACTAATGCATTGTTGGTAGAGATGTGAAACGATTCGATCATTCTAGACAACAATTTGGAACTATGTCCAAAGAGTGATAAAATTGTACATGCCCCTTAATGCAGCAATACCACTACTAAGTCTATATCCTAAAGAAATCAACAAAAAGGGGAACACACACACACACACACGCCCATGTACACACACACGCCCATGTACACACACACACACACACACACACACATGCACATTCATAGCATCTTTTTTTTGTGGTAGCAAAGAATTAGAAACTGTAGAGATGCCTATCAGTTGGAGAATACTTTTTTTGGGGGGGGGAAGGTTGGGAAATTTGAGTTAAGTAACTTGTCCAAGGTCACATGGCTAGTTTTCTGTGTGAGGTCAGATTTGAACTCAGGTCCTCCTGACTCCAGGGCCAGTGCTCTATTCATTGTGCCATCTAGCCACCCCAAGTTGGGGAATATTTAAACAAGTTGTGGTATATGCTTGTGATGGAATAATACTGTGCTATAAGAAATGACAAGCAGGATGGTTTTAGAAAATTTTAAAATATTCTCTAAGTTTTCTATGAGTTTCTAAACTCTCTTTATCAAACCACTCCCCTCTTTGGCCTCTGCCACAGAATGGCCAATTTTTCAAAAATTACGTTTTCCTTTTCTAAAACTGATAATTAAATCAATCAACAAAGACTAGAACCTTTCTCAATAAATACAGGAATACAGCAAGGATACCCACTCTTCCAACTATTGTTTGATATAGTTCTAGAAAAGCTAACCATAACAATAAAAAAGAGAAAGCAATTTAAGGCATAAAGATTGGTAAAGACAGAGGTGTGCTAAAGTCTGTACTAGCTGACTAGAGCTAACTGTTAAATTTCTTTTCTTTTTTTTTTTTTTGCCTTTTTTGGGGGGGACAATTGGGGTTAAGTGACTTGCCCAAAGTCACTATTTTTTGGGGGGGACAATTGGGGTTAAGTGACTTGCCCAAAGTCACTATTTAATTTATAGTAAAAATTGATTTCATGGCAACATTTTGCTAAAACTCTTTATTATACACAGCTAGTAAGTGTGTCAAGTGTCTGAGGCTGGATTTGAACTCAAGTCCTCCTGACTACAGGGCTGGTGTTTTACTCACTGCACCACCTAGCCGCCCCTGTTAAATTTCTAGCATAAGTATACATATCTTGGAAGTAGGCAAACACTATATATTAAGTCCTAGTTTATCTTTTCGTTGATTGTCTAGATTTAAGAAAGTGATTGATAAAATACTAACAGTATGTCACATTTGTGTTTTTTCCTGATTGTGAAACATTTACCAGCGTGCTCTTAAGTACAGAGGAAATAAAACTATTCTTATTTGCTGATTATACAAGTTTACTTGGAAAATCCCTGGGAATTAGCAAAAATAATAATTAAGATAATAGCTTTAGGAATGTTGCAGGCTACAAAATAAACTCTCAAAAATCAGGAGTTTTTCTGTATTATAATAATGAAATCCAAGAGGCAATAATAGGAAGGGAAACCCTAATCAAAATAAATACAAAATAAAATGGTTAGGGATCATTTATCTACCAAATACCAAAGTACACAAAAGATTAGAGAGGGTGGTAGATTGTCCATTTAAGGAGGGCACCCAGGACAGTCAAGTCATCATTTCTTATCTGGCTGAAGCTGCACTTTTCTGACTCTGCTATGTCCCCATGTAGGCAACTTTATCTAATACTTCAGCAGCTTTTTATGTGTGATCTTTCCTCATTAGATTGGGAGCTCGTTGAAGGCAAGGACTGTCTTTCACCTATCTTTCTATCTCCAAAGTAGCCCTGTGACTGGCACATAGAAGGCACTTGTTGACTGACATGAATATAATGGAACATTACCATATTGTAAGAAGTGATCAATGTGGTGATTGTAGAAAAGGATGAAAAGATTTCCATGAACTGATGTGGATGGAATAAGTAGAGCCAAGAAAATGATACACACAAGAATGTAAAACTAAGAACAACCAGAAAAAAGAATCAAAAGTGAATGTTGCACAATTATAAAGAGCAAGAGGTGACACTCCCATCTTACCCCTTTGCAGAGGTGAGAAATATACAAGGGTTTTACATTTTACATATTTTCAAACTTTTTCAATGTATTGATCAATTATTCTAAGTTCTCTTTTTCTTTTTTGTCTTTAACAATGCTACTTCTTACATGGGATAGCTTTCTCAGAGGAGGAAGGGGAGTAATTGTGGGGGAAAGTATAAGGATGTAAAAAACAAACAAAAAACATTGATAAAAACACAAGTCATTGACTAAATATTATAGCCAGCACAGCATCAATAAAAGGAGCAGTCTTTTGGCTTGACCTTTAGGACCCTAACCCAGCAGAAGATCTCATCTGGTAGGGATGTCATCTTTAGATGTGAACTTGGTGAGAACAATGCTATGTAGAGGGATCAATGAGCTATGTTTTGAGCCTAATACCAAATCCCCCCAGACATTGCATTGAGGATTATGACCCGGAGGTGTTGGAGGAAATATGCCGACTTTTGTTCTTGTTGTATTTTCTAAGTAAATATCTTTTTCGCAAAAGCCAATTGATATTACATCATGAAATGGAACTGAAGAACACTAGCCATTGGCGCCCCCTAACAACTTGGGAGTAACACAGCAGATCAAACAGATAGCAAAGAGATACCCCAATGGGAGATGTAGCAGGCCTGACCCTGAGAAAGGAACCAGATCGTACGTGTCACCTATTTAATTTATAGTAAAAATTGATTTAATGGCAACATTTTGCTAAAGCTCTTTATTATAATAAATGGGGATTGTAACATTAATGGGTCGTATAGTCACCTAACCAGTCTTAAACTTCCTTTAGAGAATTTTGGGAATTTGTGGCATAAGTGATCAAAGACTAAAACCCAGGAGGCCCAATAACAATCCAGCAGGTTCAAAATCTGCATGTGTAGCACAAATATATTTAGAAGCATATAATCTGAACTACCTACTCCACATCTCTGGGGAGCTGGGGTTTCTATCTTTGTGGGGACTGGGTGAAAGGGTTATTGCCAGGTGATCACTCCTTTGTTCTCCTATTTCCAAGAAGGATAATGGACATGAATATATTGATTACACATTAAATAATTGCAGCTGAGGGGTTTGATGCATTTTGGGGAATTCAGGATAAAGTCATTTTCTGGTCCATGGGAGGACATATTTCCATGCAGAAAGGGTAGATAAGAGCTTCATGTCTTGGCCAGGTTAGCTTCCCTTCCACCAATCACAAGAAGAAAAAGAAGAAGAAGAAGAAGAAGAAGAAGAAGAAGAAGAAGAAGAAGAAGAAGAAGAAGAAGAAGAAGAAGAAGAAGATTGGAAAAAAACAAGAAGCAAAATAATAATAGGAAAATTATTTTAGGAAATAGAACATAAGAGGAAGTGGTGGGTGTTCTATGATGTAGAAACAAGATGAAATCTCAGCTCAAGTTAAGGGAGACCGATCTTTTGCTTAGCATTCTCTGGGATATAGCACTGGAAATTAAGGGACATGTTGGGGCTGTTGACTCCTCCCGACAAGTCAATGGCTCCAGGACCTCCCATATTCCCAAACCCATGCTTCCCCTCTCTTTCCTTTCTCTTCTCTCCTTGATTCTCTTGCCTTTTTTTTTGAGGGGGGAAGGCAAGGCAATTGGGGTTAAGTGTCTTGCCCAAGGCCACACAGCTAGTTAAGTATGTCAAGTGTCTGAGGCTGGATTTGAACTCAGATCCTCCTGACTTCAGGGCCAGTGCTCTATTCCCTGTGCCACCCAGCTGCCCCTACTTTTTTCTTGCCAGTGACATATACAGAGTCACAGTCATTCAGGAGCTGACCAAACTTGACTAGGGGTAGGGCTACACAGTAAAAGAAACCTCTAGCCTATACCGTACCATCACTCTATTACCTTTGTTCACATCTTTCATCAGTTGGTTATCTCATAGATTTTAAAAGGGAAATCCTAGTATAAAGGAAGGAGAATCGTAGTGTAGGCAATGTAGAAACTACTCTGAGAATGTTAGAATTCATAAGCCATGATTTAATTTGTAGTTCAGCTCCTGCTACAAATGTAACTTCTCTAGCAACACTAATAATGTTTTCAAGTTGCTAGACTTCTAATCACTCCTTTTTTTTGTGGGTGCAAATTCTTTTTGCATGATGCTAAGTGATTAAGTGTGAAACAGCACTGAATGCTGTCGCTAACATTTATATACTGCTTTCTACTACATGAACTGCCCAAACACAAGCATTAACTCATTTGATCCTCACAGCAACCCTGGGAGGTAGGTGCTGTTTTCATCCCCATTTTACAGATGAAGGAATTAAGATAAACAGAGGTTAAGTGACTAGTCCAGACTCACACAGCCAGGAAGTGTCCGAGGTCACTTTTGAACTCTGGTCTTCTGGCTCCTTAAACATTGTACCACCTAATTGCAACTACTCCTTTATAAAATGAATTCCATTGACTGGCATTTCAAAGAAAAATAAAAGAATGGTAGTAAACAATAAAAATGAAAAGAACCAGGTCATTAGGAGCCACAGGGGGTAGAGGGCTGGACCTGGAGTCACAAAAATATGAGTTAAAATCCAGCCTCAGAAACTTATTAATTGTATTAATACTCATTAAACTTATTAATATCTGAAAGGAAAATTAGGGGTAGAGAAGTTTAGAGAAAGAATTTGATAGTTTATTCCTAATTGTTCCAGTGATACAATCAAAAATATATTTTCTCTGCAAATTGTACACTAGGTTGATTAAAAAAAAAAAGAAACCTTTGTATTTAAGTTCATTGAAAATTTGGTTAAGTCTTCATGACCCTGTATGTTACCTTTGAGGGGAGGGAGTTCTTTCTTAATCAGCTCCAAACCTGAGGAGTCACTTTAACTTCTGTCTTCCTACATCAGTTTTCTCCTTTGTAATAGCCCTTTCTTCTCAGGTTGGTTGTGAAGGTCAAATGAGTTAACATTTGTAAATCATTATGTAAATGTTAGCTATTATTACTATCATTGAATTAATTACATATTAATTTTTTATACTTTCAAAATGATTTTATTTTCTAATAATGACATATTTTAGTTTGTGATTTTTGTAAAAAAGTAATATAAAAATTATTGAAGTTGAAAGCAATTTGTACTTTATACAATGTATTTTATACTTTCCACCAGTGAAATGAAGGCACATAACATTATATTGGTCTGTTTAATATTTTCTTAACAATTCCCCACTCACTTTAAAAAGGTATCCATAGTATGTGAGACTGTCATAGAGGCAAAGATACTCTAGGTGGCTCTGTGTTTTATAAAATGGAATTCTAGTATCCTGAGCAAACCGATGCCACACAGGATATGAGTTGATATAGAAAGAACTAGCCTCTACTTAAATAGAAAAGGCAATAATTAATAGCCTCTTAAAATTACTTATATTTAGTTAAGTGTAAACACAGTGATAATATTTTAAATCTAGCCCTTTCTTTAACAGATGGGAGTTGTGGTCCTTCCTTTCTCCATGAAATATGCAAGACCATTTATAATTCTTGGGTAAGCTATCTACAACACAGAATGGTTAGGAGATGATTTAACAAATAACCCTTTCCTTTCAAAGGCAGCATATAGAATCACTAAGACCAATCAGATTTTTCAATGAACTTAAATGCAAAGTTTTTTTTTTTTTAAATCGCGGCCACATGCAATTTACTAAGCAATAATTATAAAAATTAAGCAGAGAAAAATATTTTTAATTGTATCACTGGAACTATTAGGGAGACATTTTTAAATCCTTTCATTTTCCACGTCTAAAATTTTCCTTTTTAGATACTAACTTTCCAGTTTATTCCATATCTGCTGAAAAAGTAAATGATCAATTTGTCAAGCACTAACTTCAAATATTTTTTTTTCCCATTTGGATGAATTAAAAGTTGTCAGTCCCCTAGCAGATGCAAAAAGCATATCCAGAACTATCAGATGTCTTATTTAACTTCGCCATATCTCATATGTGACACATAAAATGGTGGTAAGGATTTTAAAACTGCAATTGTGCTCTCTGAATGAAGAATTAATCTTCATCTCATTCTAAAATATAAACCAAATGTGTAGGGGACAATATCCATCCCTCCCTTACCCAAGATTTTCACTCTACAACACATCTCACAACGCGGAAAACATGTTTTTGTTGTTGTTGTTGTTGTTGTTGTTGTTGTTTTTTTAGGCAATTTTTGCTTTTCCAGAAACAACTATAGTTTTAGAGAAATTGGATCGTTTTCTCGATTTTGGATTTCAAGAGGTGAAACACATTGATACAAGCGCTAATTTCGAAAGCTTGTACACACGTGTGGACAATTTTGTCATTAAGTATTTTTGGAATATTTGGAATAACGAAATCCAGACTTTCAAAAGTTTACTGAACAGCCTGATTTCTTTGTTTGCAAACTTGAAAAAGGTGAAAGAACAAGGTTTTGTCTCCCTCCAAAAGAAAACGTGAAAAGTCAATTATATCGTTTGACTTTATTAGACACGAGCTTAAAAACAACGAAAAAATGAGGTTCGCTTTTTAAAGAGCAATGCATTCTCAGTAAAATGTGCAGTCAGTCACAAGGTCCTAAGGAATTTTAATAAGGTCTCCTTCCTCCTTATGGGCATTTATATTTATTTCTTAGACCAGATTTCTAAGTCGGTTCGTAAAGGAGCGAGATAAGGGGTATAAACCTTTCGATATCTTTTTGGAGGGGAGTGGTTGTCAGTGCTATTTGCACAGTCAAAACCTGCAGCTGGTTTTCCAAGTGTTAATCCCATCAGGAATTTTAAATAAGTGCCACATCTACTTACTTATACTATCTCCTGTTCAAAGGTCTCTAAAAGGTTTTCTTTCTTTCTTTCTTTCTTTCTTTCTTTCTTTCTTTCTTTCTTTCTTTCTTTCTTTCTTTCTTTGAGGCTTTTTCTTAAAAGAAAAGCGAGAGAATGAGAAAGAGATCCAAAGGTCATTGGAACTTCAGTCACATTAATTTTTTTTAAATTAAAGAATTTTACCAACCCGATAGGAGGCAGCCCCAGCCAAAGGCGGGCCAAGGAGGTGGGTGTCGATTTTTTAGGAGAGGGGTGAATCTAAATATTGTGAGGCATTGAACCCAAGGAAGAGTCAGGATCAGGAAGAGCTAAAGTGGGTTAAGATGCTAGACGATCGTGACCACTACAGGGAAGCGATTTTTAAAGTTCGTTGGCTCGGATCTAGTCTCTCTTTCAACCTGGGGCCGGGGAGTAGTGGGGAAATAAAGGCGAGCAGAGACGCTGGTTCATTTGTTACCTCTCGGGCACGGAGAGATCAGAGAACCCGCTGCATGAGAAAGCTCGCGGCCGTCTGGCGCCCAGCTAGACTTGCTGGGCGGGGCAGGGCAGGGCAAGGCGGGGTCTGGTCAGACCTCCGCGTCCCCGCCCCCAACTTAGCTTTTCGAGGCGCGGCGGGACCTCCCCTATAAGGAGGCTGAGGACCGCCAGCCCATCGGAAGACCACAGCGCCCTGGGTGGCCCGTTGAGGGATGCTCTCTGCGGAGCGGCGAGGCCAGCCCCGCTCCCCCCTGGCCGCGGACATGGCCCTTTACTGCGGTGACAACTTCAGCGTGTATCCACAGGCAGCCGCCTCCTCCTCCAGCGCCGCGCAGTCCCCCAGGGCTCCCTACGCTCTGACCGACTACGCGCCGCCGCCGCCCTCCGCAGCCAACCCTTACCTGTGGCTCAACGGAGCGGCGGGCGTCGGGGGGTCCCAGGCCGCCGCCGCCGCGGCAGCAGCCGCCGCCGCCGCTTACCTGAGCCCCGGGCCGCCGGCGCCCCCGCCGCCGCCGCCACCCTCGGGGGGCTCCGCTGGCCCCTTCCTGCAGCCGCCTACGCCTCCCGCCGGGCCCTTCGGCTGCCCGCCTCCTCCGCGCCCCTTTGCTCCTGCGCCCGCCCCGCCGCCCCCGTCTGGTCCCGGGCCGGGCCCTGGCTCTCCTTCGGGGGCCGCCGCCGAGCTGGGCTGGCTGTCGCTGGCCAGCCAGGAGGATCTGCTCAAGATAATGCGGCCGCCTTACTCGTACTCGGCGCTCATTGCCATGGCCATCCAGAACGCGCCGGAGCGCAAACTGACGCTCAGCCACATCTACCAGTTCGTGGCCGAGAGCTTTCCTTTTTACAAGCGCAGCAAGGCTGGCTGGCAGAACTCCATCCGCCACAACCTCTCCCTAAACGACTGCTTCAAGAAGGTCCCCCGTGACGAGGACGACCCCGGTGGGTAACTGGCACTCCACCAGCCAGTGGGGAGGGGTGAGGCTGGGAGAAGGTAGAGGCTCGGGGAGCACGGAGACTGGGGGAGCGAGGGCTCTGGAGGGGAAGGGGGAGCACACGAACCCCGCACAAGGGGCGAAACACGCTTCAGAGCGCTTGGAGGAAGGGGGTGAAGGGACTCTGAGGGAAGCACCTGAGAGACTGGGACAGAGAACAAGAAGAGAGAGAGGGAGTCTCGGGAGGCGTGAGGGGGCGAGGAGCATAGGTGCTTAGAGGAGAGCTCTGGGAACCGGGAGGGACGCTGACTGTAGTAGAGAGAATGCGTGGAGTGGGGGGCGGAAAGCACAAACGCCGATCCCGAGGTGTGCGTGTGTGCTGGGGAAACTCTAACTTGGGCGTTTTAGGGCTCTTGAAGCGGAGGGGGCGTGGCGCCAGACACTGGTATTGGAGCACCTTGCAGATGGGCAGGGTGCTTAGAGCGGGACAGAGGCGCGCACACACAGAGACTCCAACCTAACCGGCAGTTTTGAGGGAGGGGTGAAGGCGCCAGGGTCCTTGGAGGTGGGCAGGGTGCAGGAATAGGGGGTACAAGTGCTTGAGCCTCCTAACTGCGAGGCTGTCGGGGGCCATGAGATGTGTGGGTGCTGGGACTGTGGGCCATAGACGCACGGAATCGAACCTTCTTCCAGTCTAGGTGAGCAGGTAGAGGGACTTGGAGTTGGAGTGTGCTTGAAAGAAGGCTAGGGGATTCATTAGTCTAGCCATCTGTCAGGCTCGGGTCTGAGTATCTGAAGAAAATAGTATAGGGTAAGACACGAAGAGGGAACCAGGGCTGTCTTGGGAGGAGAGGGGGATGGAGAGGCCTCAACTCTCCAGGGAAGTGGGAGAAAAGGCCAGTGACACTCCTAAAGAGTGAAAGCAGCCTCCTTCGACTAGGATATAGAAGGAAAAGGAGACATTGACCAGCCCCACCTCCCTTCTCTTTCCCCCCTCCCAAATTTTTTTGGAAGAAGGTGGAGTGAGAAAGCAATCTTTGACTTCCAGGCAAGTGAGAAAAAAGAAGAGAACTAGACCCTCTAAAGGAGGCTCCTCCTAGAGCCAAGGAAAAAAAGGGGATCCGGGAACCCCGTAAAAAAATGGCTAAAAGAGGGGGGCCCCAATGCTCTTCCATAAAATGGGGGAGAAAAAGAAAGAAGGCAGCTCACT
>JAQQSW010018999.1:0-11134 GCA_028646575.1 Pseudocheirus occidentalis | reverse complement strand
GTATCTGTGACTGTGTACAGATTTTTCCTGGTTCTGCTCTTCTCACTCAGCATCAATTCGTATAAGCCTCTCCAGGTAATTATAAAGTCAATCTCCTTCCCATTTCTTATAGCACAATAATATTCCATCACGTTTCATATACCATAACTTGTTCAGCCATTCCCCAATTGATGGGAATCCCTTAAATTTCCAGTTTTTTGCCACCGCAAAGAGAGCTGCAATAAATACTTTTGTACATATGGAACCCTTTCCCACTTCTATGATCTCTTTGGGATACAACCCCAAAAGTGGTATTACTGGATCAAAGGGTATGCAATTATTTATAGCCCTTTGGGGATAGTTCCAGATGGCCCTCCAGAATGGTTGTATCAGTTCACAGCTCCACCAACAGTGCATTAGAGTTCCAATTTTTCCACCCCCTTCCGCCTTTCCAGTTTTCTCACACCTTAGTCCCCAAACACACACTTTTCTGTCCATTGAGGCTGATCTCCTGGCTATTCCATGAACAAGACACTACGTACATCTCTAGGTTCAGGGCATTCTTCTCTGACTCGTCCCCCATGCCTAGAACTCTCTTCCTCCTTTCAGTAATCTGACCGCTCACCTCCCTAGCTTTCTTTAAGTCCCAAATAAAATCCCACCTTCTACCAGAAGCCTTCTCCAGCCCCTCTTAAATTCTAGTGTCTCTGTTAGTCATTCCTGATCCCGATTTGTCCTGTATGTATCTTGCTTTGTGTATATTTGTTCACATCTTGTCAGCCCCCTTTCCCCACCCCACCCCCTTAGATGATAAACTTTTTCAGGGCAAGCCTGTCCTTTGCCTTTTCTCATATATCTTGCATTTAGCACAGTGTTTAGGACATATAGGTGCTTCATAAGCATTTATTGATAGTGGAGTCTCTGGTTCACAAGGTATAAACATTTTAGTAATTTTATTTGTATTATTCCATATTGCTTTCTGAAAGAGTTGTACCATTTCATTGCTCCACCAATAATGTATTAGTGTATTTTTCATTCTACAACCCCTCAAAAATTGACTCGCTCTTTCTTGTCATTTTTGCCAATTTTATAGTGTGTTAGGTGAAAATTCAGTGTTGTTTTGATTTACATTTTTCTTATCATTAGTGATTTTGTTTTGAAAGCTATTTGTTTATATCTTTTAGGAAATGGTTTTTAGTGGCTTAAGTGGATAGAGACTGGGTGTGGAGTCAGGATGATCTCAAGGTCAAATCCAGCCTCAGATTACTCTATGACCCTGGGCAAATCATTGAATCAATTTCCTTATCTGTAAAACGGGGATAATAATACCGCCTGCTTCCCAGGGTTGTTGTGACAAACAAATAAGAATTATGAAGTGCTTAGCATGTGGTGAGTGCTATAGAAATGTTTCCTTGTAGTATTAGTATTACTAATGTTGCACTAGCAGTAGTAAGTAGTAAGTAGTAGTAGTAGTAGTAGTAATAGTAGTAGTAGTAGTAGTGTGCTATAGAAATGTTTGCCAGGATTATTGTTAGTAGTAATGTGTATATATAACATGTCCATATGTTCATGTCATTTATATGTATCCTACATGCATATCTAATATGAATTTTACATATATACACGCATAATACATACATACAATACATTTAACAGAAAAATATGTTACAAAGAATTTTTTTTTTCATTCCACCACTTCCCTTCTTATCCTGGGTGCATTTATTTTGTGTGTGCAGACCCTTTTAAAATTCATGTAATCAAAGTATTCTGTTTTATTTTTTTGTAATTTCACTTGTTTGGCTGAGAGTACATTTCATACCCAGAGTTGTGAGAAGTATGTGATCTTCTTTTTAAATTTTTTTTAGTAGTATGTTCTTCAGTTTTTACAGTTGCAAATCCATTTAGAATATATTATGGATTATGGTGTGAGGTGTTAGTCTAAGCCTGATTTCTGCAAGATTTCTTTCTAGTTTTTCCAAAAATTTTTATAGGTAATTCGTGTTTTCTGCTTTATCAAACATTACATTATTGCGTTCCATCCTTTCTGATTCTCTTTTCTCTAGTTCATCCCATCAGTCTTCATTTCTCTTGATACCTTACAGTTTTGGTTTTTCCAAATGAATTTTGTAATTATTTTCTTAAGTTCTATAAAGTAATCCTTTGGTAATTTGATTTGTAAGACATTAAAAGTGCAAATTAATTTTGGTAGTATTGTCATTTTTATTTTATTGGCATAGTCTAGCCTTGAGGACTGAATATTCTTCCATATCTTTAAATTGTTCTTTATTTCTTTAAGGATCACTTTGGAATTGACTTTGTACAAGTCTTTTGTCTTTTTTGATAGGTCAGCCCCCCGATATTTGATGAATTTTTGGAC
Organism: Pseudocheirus occidentalis; assembly: GCA_028646575.1. NCBI lineage: Eukaryota > Metazoa > Chordata > Mammalia > Diprotodontia > Pseudocheiridae > Pseudocheirus > Pseudocheirus occidentalis. The sequence continues at coordinate 8,778 of JAQQSW010018999.1, read as the reverse complement.
ATTTGGAATAGGATTTCCTTTATTATCCTTGCTTCTTGTGTTTTGTTTTATATGAAAATGCTGTTGATTTTTGAGGATTGATTTTGTAGCATGTAACTTTGCTAAAGCTGTTGTCTCAATTAGTATTTGTGCTGATTCCCTAGAATTTTCTAAGTATATCACTGTTATCAACAGATAGGGTTAGTTTTATTTCCTCTTTACCTGTTTTTATGCCTCTAATTTCCTTTCTCTTGTCTTACTGCTGTGGTTAGAATTTCCAGAATTATATCAAAGAATAGTAGAGAGAGTGGGCACACTTGCTTCACATATTTATTGATATATATAGGTTCTAGTGTATTCCCATTACAAATGATGATTGCTTTTGGTTTAGGTAACTTTGTAGGGTTCTATCATGAAAGAGTACTCTCCTTCATCAAAAGCGTTTTCTGTATTGATTGGGATGATCATGTGGTTTTGAACCTTTGGGGTTTTAATATTAGTTATGTTGATTGTTTTCCTGATGTTGAACTATCCTTGCAAACTTGCTTTAAACCCCACTTGGTCATAATGCATGACGTGAATAAATTGTTGTACTCTTAGAGGTTTTTGTTTAAAATTTTTCAGTCAGTATACTTGAATGAAATTGGCCTGTAGTTTTCTTTCTGTGTTGTTGGACCTGTCTGTTATAATCTTTCCCTGATTTAGGTATTAGGACTGTGTTCATCTCCTAAAAGTATCCTTATAGGGAGCTTTCTTAATTTTTGAGAACAGTTTGTGAAGTATGGGTACCAACTGTTCTCTAAAAGTTTGATAGAATTCTTCTGTGAATCCGTCATGACCAGGAGGTTTTTTATTTTGCTAGTTTTTACAGTTAGATCTATTTCTTTTTCTTTTTCAGAGTAAGTTATTTAGACTCTTTTCTGATTTTCTAATAGTTTGAATATTTTATGTTTTTTAACATAGACCTATATTTCTATTGTGTTCTTATTTTTCTTAGAATGTCACTTTTTATGATCCTTCTTATTTATTTTTGGTGTGTAATTGACCTTGTTCATTTGCTATTTTATGATTTGGTTTTTTTGCCCTCTTTTTAATCAGATTAGCTATGTATTTATCAACTTTATTAGTCTTTTCAAAAAACTAGCTTTTAGTTTTGCTTATTTTTGGTTTGTTTCCAATTTCTCTATTTCTCCTTTAATTTTATCATCTCAGGCTTTTGTTTATTTGCTGGATTTCTAATTTTTTAAAATGCATACCAGTACATTAATCTTCTCTTTTTCTATTTTGTTAATATATATTTGTAGGGATATGATTTTTCCCCTGAGGACTTCTTTAGCTGCATCCCAGAAATTTTGGTATGTTTTTTCCTCATTGTCTTTTTCTTTCACATAATCTTTAATTGTTTCTATGAATTCTTTGACTTGCTTATTATTTAGAATTTCATTGTTAAGTCTCCATTTGAGTCTATGGTTTTTTGTTTGTTTCTGGACCCTGAACCAGTGACTGCTTTTATTGTTTTATTGTCTGTAAAGGATGCATTTACTATTACTGTCTCTTTACATGTTTGTAATATCTCTGTGTCCTTATACATGGTCAGTTTTTGTAAAAGTTAGATGGCATTAGAAGTGCGTGTGTGTGTGTCTGTGTGTGTGTGTTCTTTTGTGGTTCCATTTAAAGACATTAAAGACACCATAAATCTTTTAAGTCTAGTTTCTCCAGGAAACTATTTTTTCTATTCCGTATTTTTCCTTTTGTTTATCTTCCTATTAGACAATAAAAAAAACAGAGGGATACCGACATCTCCTATCACTATTGTTGCTCTCTTTCCTCTTGAAACTCAGTTAATGTTTTCTTTGTGAATTTGGAGTGTATACATTCATTACTGATATTGGTTTGTTACTTATGGTTCCTTTCAGTATGATATAATTTCCTGGTTTATCTCTTTTTATTTTTGAAAGTTTGTTTTTGCTTTGTCAGACAGCATGATTCCCCCTCCAGTTTCTTTAGATTTATTAGAACAGAATAAATTGTTTCCGTCCTTTCAGTTTAATTTTATATACATTTTAGTTTTTAAATTATATTTCTTGTAAACAACAAATTATAGAGTTTTAGTGAGACTTAACATTTCAGTTTCCAATTTTTCTATTTTGTCCATTATTTTTGCTGTGCTAGTCATGAGCTCTTTTCTCATACTTCTCATTTCTCTTTTGAACCACTCAAGAGCAGCGTGTTCCATGTTCTCATCACATTTCACAGAATCATCATGTCCTCATCTCAGTGTGCTGGATCGTTTTCTTTTGCTTTGCAGTATTTATTCATAGATATATGAATTTGTTTAACAGATCTGGGGGTCAATGTTCCTTTGTCAGTGTTTGACAATTGACAAAACTCTTTGTCAATGTTTTCCTTTTGATTTATCTACTTATGTTCATAATCTTTGAGTTTTCTTCTTTCTGACATCTTTGGTAATTTCAGGTTGTTTGGGATTTTTTTCTCCTGCCTTATTGTCCTCTGTTATTCACTTTCTGATTCCCTCCCTTGTGGTGATGGCTGGATCTCAAAGGTTTTAGGCTCTTGCTATGCTGCATAATTCCCAATTCACCAGATCTCTTCCTGAATGACTTTTGCATGGAGACAGAGCTTACTTCAACTGAATTCTGGGCTCTTTCTCACAGGCTTAGTCAAGTGTTGCTCAGCTTGTCATACACTTGTCCTCTCTGTTCCTCAGTTTTCTGGCCTGGCACTGGAAGTTTGGAGAGTCCTCACACTGCTGCTATGGGGTTGATTTCTGTAGTTTGCATCTCTGAGACTCTGTGAGGAGAGACATGGTGGGATGGGGTGGGGTGTATTAAGACTGGACTCTGTTTTGAGACCAAACACATGTCTTGCCCTCCTTCCTCAGCACAGAGCACTGCTGTTGTGGCTCTGTTTGTCATGCTATGAAGAGACTTCTCCAGTCTAGAGCCCTGGATCTCCGTGACACTGGAAAGAGGGAGGGGGAAGCAGGATGTGGGGTTGGGCCTTGTTACAGGTGTTTGTGTAGAATCCTTCTGTTTTGTTGCACAGCCAGCATGGCACGTCTTTGTGTCCACTAGTGTGACCTTGCTTTGTTGGAAGCAGAGAGCCATGTCAGCTCAGGGTAGATGTTATTTCATGGTTTGGGATTGTTTTATTTTTAACCTTCATTTTGATTCGTGCTGTTGTAGACTAGAGGTGTCAGATACTCAGCCCACAATCTTCCTAAGTGAGGCCAAACCAGATTAAAATCTAATTGGGAAATATTTATCAAAATTAGTAAAAATACAATAAAACATAGATAATACCACATTTTAAAAATTAAGTTATGTCATCTGCAAGTGTCCTTATATACAGTTTAGTGGTCTTTGTTTCTACTTGAATTTGATACCACCATCCTAGACCATGGAAACAGCTCGAATTGCTTTACGTTTGACACGTAATTTCTGTTTTAGAGACGTTTGAGTGGTTATGGGAATCAGAGAAAATGTCTAGTTCTCATCTTGTTAATTAGAAGGTCTATCAATGATCTTTAATTGCTAACTCCACTGACCTTTTCATAATTCTCATCCATTTTTACCCTCCTTTAACATTTTACACTGTCAGTGCCTTCATCTTGGATGCTGTCTTCTCCCTGGGTTTTCAACACATTGTTCTTTCCAAAGACTTCCTGTCTACCCAGCAGATTATTTTGTTTCCAGTGCCATATGGTCAACCCATGTATCTCTTCATATGTGCAGATTTACCCTAGGACACTGTCCTGGGTGTTCTTCTCTCTGCCCTGTATCTTAGTGAGCTCATAGACTTGAGTAGATTTAATTTTCATTTGTATATAAGTGACTTCCAGATTTACATATCTAGCTCTCATGTTTACTTAGTTTTATTACTTTATCACCAATTGCCTGGTGGGCCTTCCCACCTGAGTGCCGCATAGTCATTCCAAACTCACCGTGTACAAAACTGAACTCAATATCCCTCCCCCTAAATCTGCCTGTCTTCCTACATGGAAAAAATACATGGTAGTTAATGAAAGAAAATTTAATGTAATCTAAGTATTAGAAAACTAATGGAGTCAGTCCATTTTCTTTAAGTTTAAAAAAACTTCTGGCTAATTATTTTGACCATAAATAAATATCTGCTTTTGTTAGATTTGGGTTTTTAAGGTCATCTTTAAGCTGAAATTTTAATCGTTCCATACCATTTTGGCATAACAATTGAAGAAAACCATCCACTGAGATTATATTGTGAAAAGATACAACCTCATTGAATTATTGTGTAAAAATATGGCATCATAGTTTGCATGAAATTACTACTTTCTAAATCTTGGTAATCCTAGAGAATACTATTCTTTACCTCTACATACCCTTTATAATTTAGTTACAGGTTTATTTCATAAATCATTTTTAATCTTTCTGATAATTCTAGGACTACAGAAATAGTGAATGAGCAACATGAGCAAAGGCATGGAGTCAGAAAAGCACAGGGTATGTAAGGGGGCAATAGGTAATACAGTTTGGCCAGAGTAGAGCATTCAGTGGAGGGAGGATGGAAAGATATATAATAATCATCCCAGTCTGGCATCTCTCTTAGCTTTCCAGATTACTCCACATTGTTGCCTTTTTCCTCTATTCTGCTTTCAAATTAAACTAACCCACTTGCTCTTCCCCAAACTCTGTATCCCATCTCAAGTCTACAGGCCTTAGTGCTAAGTGCAATATAAACTCAGTTCAGCCTTTACTAAGCACCTGCACTGTGCAAGAAAAAAATGAAATAGGACCTGCTCTAAAGGAACTTGTATTTTTCTTGGGGAAAGCTGAAGACATCTAAATATGATACACAGTAGAGAATGACGTGGACAGTGGTGAGATTGGGAAAAAGATTCTAGGAATATTTGAAGAAGGAGAAAACATTAGTAACTAGAACCGTCTGGCAAGATTTCACAGAAGATGGGATCCAAGCCAAATCACCAAGGAAGATAAAACTTCTGAAAGGTGAAGGTGAGAAAGGGGAACATTTTTAATGAGAGAGGACAACCTGTGTAAATGCACTCAGGAAAGATACGGCACATTGGGTTTAGCAAGGGGAAAAAGGAAGTAATTCAATTTGGTTAAAATGTAAAGTCCATCAATAATTATTAAAATGATTTAGTAAATATTAATAAATAAAGGTCAGTCAGTGTTATAGACTCGATACACACTAAACAGAATTAAACGGAAGATCCCCAGCTATTGAGTTAAGAAGTCATTATTCAACAAAAACTGGAAAGTAGTTCCAGAAAGTAGATATGGATCAGTATCACACGATATGCCAGGATGATGGGTGGCTTACTCAGTGCTCCAGACAACTGTCTGATGAATTTGGAGAGCACTTGCTCGTCTGGCCTCCTCACCCAGTGTTCCCTATTAAGGAAATTAGGGGTCTGGGAGAAAAATTGTTGGTGACTATGTGAATGACATGTTGGAGAAGAAAAAAAATCTAGTGATGTGAATAACAATTAGGAGGCAATTATAATAAGTTTATTGAGACTTGCTAAGGGCCAGAACCAGACCTTTTAAGTGGAGTGGAAAAAAGTGTGAGATATGACAGCTAAATTAACACAGCTTGTCAGCTGACTTCATGCAGGAAGTAAATGAGAGGGAAGAGTCAAAAGTGACTTTAAGGTTTGCACATGTGGCTAATTGGGATAATGAAGATAGGGAGATTTAGAGCAGCAGCAAATTTACTGAGGAAGGTGATGAATTCGTTTTTAGAAACGTTCAGTTTCCTTCAGTTACCAAACATTTGGCTGACAATATCAAGCAGGCAGTTCGTGATGCCAAACTTTGGGAGAGAGACGAATACTTCAGACAGACAGACAGACACACACAAACACATACATACACACACACCTCTTTGTTGAGTATGTGAGTCATCTGTATAGAGGTAATTGAACCTTTGGAAGCTGAAGATAGAACTAAGAAAAGAAGTAGAGATATTGGAGAAGAGGACTTGACTGTACCGCCTTGGGCAACACTCTTACCTTGCCTGGTATAGTGCCAATGCAGTATTTACAGCAACAGCAGTCACTACAAATATATCTGCATAATGCTCAGTTGCAAAATGTAACAGACTCTCCATATAAAAGACAGAAGCAAAACATTTATTTAGGCACCAGAAAACCAAATCCCAAAACCAATAAGCTGATTCCATCATGGTAGCAACGAAGTTAATTAGCCACAAGAGCACAGAGAGCCTTCCCACAAACCAACACAAGCCTAGCGGTCTTAGCAGGTGGCAAACACCAACTTTTACTCCCAAACCTGCCTCCCTCATAAGCATCCTCTCCTTCCAGCTATGTCTAGCTGCTCTGACTCCCAGCTCCCTGTGGGCTCTGTGCCACCATAGGCTCTATGTGACTCCATTCAGGCTGTTTGGAGGCAGAGTATATTTTCAAAGCAGGGAAGGTCTTCAAATTCCCTTAGGCTTATTAAAGGGCAGGGAAGGTCTTTAAATTACCATTACCATTATGCCTGGTGGGAGAAGAAAGAAGAGTCACAGTGGAAGGCAAAAAAGGCAACCATTCAATAAATTGCTTGGGAAAGGGAACCAAGAAAGAGAAGTTTCACATCCAGTCTGTTGCTGAATCTTGTCAGTCTCCCCACCACATCTCTGGGGACATGCTCTCCTTTCTTCTTCTCACCCAAGTACTGCCTTAGTTGAACCCTTCTCCTATCTTCCTGGAGTCTTGCCATAGCTTCCAAAATACCTGGTGAGCTGTCAGCCAGCTTTTCCTTAAAAATCTCCCAAGAAGGGAATCTTCAGCCTCTACAGGGGTTACTTTTTGTATTTTTTACATTTTTACTTTTGTATTACTCTGATAACTAGGAACTTTTTCCTAAAGTCAAACCTAAATTTGCATCTTGCAAATTCATCCATTACTCTGCATTTTTAAAACTTTCCTTTTCATTCTGAACTTCAACACTAAAAAAAGGACATTTCCATACACAACAGATTCTTCAGGAAAGCATGAATGTCCCTTTTACATGTGCTTTAAAGATGAAGTATATAATTAATTCACCACATTGTTTTCAAAACTGACCTGCTTATCTGTGCGTCTTTCTGAACTTCATTCTTTCTCTTTTGTGCTTTATTTTTTTGAAATAATGCTCCATTGGTTCTCTTTTTATAAACATCATAAACATTCACATGTAAGAAGGGGGCAGGGGGAGAGAAGCGCATGTAAGCACAGCCAAGCAAAGTATATGGTCATGTCCAAAAGTATATGCTCCTGCCCTTTGTGTTCATCCCTGTGAGGGGGTGAAGAGCATTCTTCTTCACAGCTCCTCTGTGGACGTGGTCGTCCAGTGCTTTCATCACACAAGTCTTGAGTCTTTAAAAAAAGTTTTTGTTAACAATGTTTTTTCCTTATATGAACTGTTCTGGCCACATCCAGGCTCTTTCTGTATAATGAGGTTGTGCTAATGTGCTCATGGTGGCGAGTGAAAGTGAGTACGTATACCTTGAGGGCCAATCTCGATGTCTTCAAACGTGAACATGTTAGTTCTGTCTCATCATACACTTCCTTCCAGTTGCTTAAATTCATTTGCCTAAGTCTCCAGACTTTTTATTCAAAAATCATGATTTTCACAGAATCCATTTCTTCTCACACTCTCTGTTTTGCCTTCTTCTCCAGACAGTTGGGCTTTGATGTCAGTCCATCTTGCAGTTTGTCTGCTTTGTCAGTTTTTTGTTGTTCTTCCAATTTATCTTCCTGTCTCATGAAGTCTTTTGTTTGTTCTGTCTTTTCTTAGGGGTTCCATTTCTTGGATAAGGTTTACCACTTTCTCTTCTGAGTTACTTAATCTTTTTCAAATTCTTTCAAGAGCTTTTATTTCATTTTTTCATCACATCATTTTTGTTCTAGATATTCTAGAACTATATAGGTATAATCCTTGTGAAAAAAATTCTACTTGCAGCTCTTATAGAATTAGATGTACAGTCATTTTTGATGCTAAATAGTATTAATGATGGTTTCTTTGATTTATTCACAACATTAGCTTCTGAATTGGTGCTTTGTGTAGCAGAGGATACCTCTGTATCCTGAAACGCCTTTGGATGGGGCATAGTGCACTAAAACCCCTCAAAGAAATTTCAGTGTCTGTGTAGACATGCCTCCTTCTCCCTGCTCTTGTCACGTGTATACACTTGTACTTGTGACTTTTGTACCCAAGTGGAAACTTCTGCATTGATCTGTTTTCAATTTCGTATTATGCTCTTGAATGCTCTTGCCTATCGGGTTCCTTTGGAGCCTATCATTTATTATTTTCACTATTCCTCCCATTTCAGGATCATCTTGAAGTATCATACCATCTATGTCTTCATCTGCGTCATGGATAAAATTATTAAATAGAACAACACTAAGCACAGATCCCTTTGGCACTACACTGGAGACTTTCTGCCAAGTGGACATTGAACCGTTAAGAACCACTCGTTTAATTGACCATTCAACCATTCTGAATAGTCTACCAAATGAGATAACACATGTAAAATGTTTTGCAAACCTTAAAGCACTATATAAATGCTAAGTTATTATTATCATCTAATTCATACCTTTCCAGTTTCTCCACAAGAAGAATATGAGAGAATTTATTGAAAATTTTCTGGGGGGGGCGGAGCCAAGATGGCGGCGTAGAAACAGCAAAGCACCACAGCTCCCACACAAATACGCTAAAAAACTCATAAAATGGGACGCTAAACAGATTTTCAAGCTCCAAAACTCTCCACAAGACAGAAAGCACTACAGGC
>JAQQSW010018998.1:0-11134 GCA_028646575.1 Pseudocheirus occidentalis | reverse complement strand
TTGTCCTTCCAGCGGGGGTGGGTGACAAGGGAGGAATCGAAAGAATCTAGAATTTAAAGCTCTGCAATACCTGCAGCTAGGAATCAAGATATACAGGGGCTGGGGTAGGGAGACCCTCCTGCCCTACCAGAAAGTTAGAGAGCAGACCAGGGGAGGGGCTCTACAGTGGGATAACTGTTTTGGGGTTGGGGTAGGGGAAAGATGGGGAGAAAATTTGTAATTCAAAAATCTCATGAAAATGAATGATGTAAACAAGAAACAAATAAAATTTATTACATAAAAAAATAAATAACTTCAAATAATCAACAAATACCTCTAGTAAATGTTGGCCTAATACTTCTTTTTAAAGCCTGTTTGAAAGTTCATGCCTGTATAGGGAAAGGGGTGAGTGAGTTGACTCCATGATTAAGGCAGGCAGCCAGAAGCAAATTGAAGCTAGTGCCAGGGGTAGAAGAGAGACAGGGACCATGCTGGCAACAAACTCAAGCAGATTTCGAAGAAAAAGACTGTGGCAGGTCATCAATAAGCAATCAGTTAATGAATAAATGTTTAATAAGATCTCCTGTGTGTAAGGCACTGTGCCAAGCACTGGGGATGTAAAGAAAGACCAAAGAAAGGAATGCAGAATCTAATGGTGTAGACTATATGCACTTACCTCCCTCCCACCCACCCCACCTTCCACCCTTGCACCAGAAATAGGAATCAAACAAACATCACTATTCCTAGAAAAAGCATGTCAACTAAATTGAAAATGTCTCCAAAACAAACCTGTAGAGAAGAGAGGATCCAGGAGAAAGGATGATCAACAATGTTAAAAACCATTGAGAAATCAAGAGATATGAGAACTGAGAAGAATCCATTAGATTTGGTGATTTAGAGATATCACATCTGTGTCTTTGGAGAGAGCAATTTCAGGTGAAGGATGTTCCTGGCCTTAGGGCAGCTAGGTGGTACAGTGAATGAAGTGCCCATCCTGGAGTCAGGGAGACATCTTCCTGGGTTCAAATATGGCCTCAGCTATGTGACCTTGGGCAAGTCACCTAACCCTGTTTTCCTCAGTTTCTTCATCTGTAAAATGAGCTAGAAACGGAATTACAAACCTCTCCAACACCTCTGCCAAGAAAACCCCAAATGGGGTCACAGAATCAGACACCACTGAACAGAGCCCAACAACCTGATCTTAGTCTCTTTACGCAGAGATGGGTCCAGGTATGGAGAGAAATTCTCCCTGTCCTCCCAACCTTCACTTTGTATGTCCTATACCCAGAGGTAGTGGATGAGACCTGGATAAATTATTTCAGTATTCAAAAATACTTTCTTCCTCTCCCTCTGCCAATGTGTGCTAGGAGAAAAGGGGTGAGGAAGTATTAGGTATTTATATTTCCCCAGACAAATCCATTAAAAATGAAAATTACATGTGGCAGCTAGGTGGTGCAGTGATGTTTCAAGGCTTCAAAAAAACAAAAAACATTCCTTTAACCAACCAAGATAGCAGCAATGTTATTTCCATTACTAATAACTCCCTTAAATATTCCACTCTATCTGTTGACTCCTAGGGGCAAAGTTGCATTCTTCAGCTTCAGTTATGTGCTGGGGGAAGAGGAAACAGTCTCATCAATTTAATCTCTCCCTGCTGTTTCAAAGGCAAACTGAGGACACTTCTCCGCAAAACTTTGAGGATGCAGAAATCATCAGACTAGAAGGAGAAGGAACAGAGTAGAAACTACAGATGCAACACCCAAATGTTTAGTGCTGTTGTCCTCAGAGTAGTTCTGAAAGACTCTGAACCATTATTTCTTCCTTCTGCATGGCCAAGGTTTCTCATCAGTCTCCCAGGGCTGTTAGAGAAAACCTCAAAGGAAGCCACTGCCATTTCCTGAGAAGGGCCAGTTGAAGGCAAAAGGCAACCTGGTATGGTAGTTCACTTTCCTCTGCATCAGTTGGTCAACTGATGTTTATTATGTGTCTACTCTGTGCCAGGCTCCGTGCTCTGTGCTAAGGTACAAAAAGAGGGAAAAGACTGTCCCTACCCTACCCATTGCAGCCTAATGGAGGAAACAACAGTACACATGTGTAAACAAGTTACATGAGGAAAATGGAACATAATTAAGAGAAGAAGGCCCTGGAATTAAGGGAGGCTGGGACTGGATAATCCATCCCCACCCCAAACTTCAAGAAGGTCATCTTGTGTCAGGTCTATGTGAGTATCATACAATTTCATAGGCTGGCTTAGACTCAGATTAGTCTCCTGGTAGATCAGGTCTGAAGGGATAAGCATAGGCCCCAGACCTGTGGTTTCACTAGAGCATTCCCAAATGAAGAAATTCTACAATACAGGATGGCGCTTTTTAAAATTTGTTTTCTTTGTTTTGGACACAGAGATTAAATATCAGCCCCAGGGTCTCACACTCACTGAAATAAAATGAGACATTCATAATCCAACAGTTAACAGTAAATTTCTTCTTCTGGATCCTCATTCAGGTCATAGCCACTGACCTTATGTGTCCCACAGGACTCTGTCCTGGACTTTCAAAGTTACATAAAATTCTTGACCATGGTTATATGTCAATGAGCCACTTAAAGTCTCAGGTCCTTTTCAAGAACAATAGCACACTCAAAAATTATGAACAAATTGAGATAGATACCATTTTGAGGGTGATATTTAATAATAATAATAGCATTTATGCAGCACTTGAGGTTTGCAAGGCACCTTATATATGATACATATATGTATATATATGTGCGTGTTTGTATACATATATATGTAATATGTGTGTGTTAACTCATTCTACCCTCACAACAATTATGTGAAGTGGGTGCTATTATTACAATCCCCATTTTATAGATTCAGAAACTAAAGCACATAGAGGTTAGCTCCTTGGATCACATAACACAGCTAATACTCATCTGAGTAGGACTCAAACTCAGATCTTCCTAATGCCAAGTCTTCTGCTCTAGGTAGTACACCACCTAGTCTCTTTAACTGCATCCTCATCCAGGTCACGCTCACTAATCTTGAGGACCCCACAAGGTTCTATTCCGGACCTTCTCTTCTCTACTATTTCACTTGGTCATCTCCTCAGCACCTATGGATTCAATTATCACTTCTATGCTGATGATTCTCAAATCTATTTATCTAGCCCTAACCTCTCTGTTGACCTCCAGGATCAAATCTCTAATGCCTATTGGACATCTTGGGCTAGATTAAACTTAAACTCAACATGTCCAAAACTAAACTCATTATCTTTCCCCACACACTCTCCCTCTACCACCTTTTCAGTCTTCTTACACCTTCCTCTCCTCCACATACTCTTTGTTCCAATGATACTGGTCTTTTTGTTTTTCTCCAATAAAACTCTCCATCTCTTGATTCATCCATTTTCTCCTGCTCTCTAGAATGTTCTTCCTCCTTGTCTCCGCCACCTGGCTTTCCTGACTTCCTATGGTTCAACCTAAAATTACACCTTCAACAGTAGGACTTTCCCAATCACTCTTAATTCTAGTTAATTTTTTCTATTTATATTTATCTAGCTTTTTAGTACATCATTATATAACTTTTTTATACAGCATGTTGCTTCTGCATTAGATTGTGAGCTCCTTGAGGTCAGAGACTGTCTTTTAACTTTCTTTGTATCCCCAGTCTTAACAATAGTGCTTGACATATTGTAGGTGCTTAATAAATGCTTATTGACTAACTGACTGACCTCTCTGCCTATTTGCACATTATAAAGGGCTTAAGACTTTGAGTGGTCACTTATATATGAAATGGCCAAGGATCCGAGGTTGGCAATAGCCTCAGTGAGTTTAAAAGCAGAAGAGTCAACATACTGGCTATTGGGCTTCAGAGTCGGATGAGCAGAGAGCTAGCAATGAAGGAATGAATGGAAAATCATTTATTAAGTGCTAAATATGTGCAGGCAGTGCTAAGTGCCAGGTGTACAAATATAAAAAGAAGCACTATGTCTGCCGTCAGTGGGCTTACATTATAATGGGAAACACCACATGTGGGATTATGGTGTCCAGGGATGGCATGTTTGCATGTTTAACAATTTGCTACACTTCTAAGTAGTTTTTAAGGATGCAAAAAATAATCACGTTGGTTTCTCCAATGGAGATAGATAATAGAGTCATAGGGTGAGTAATGGACATACCCATTTCAGGAAAGGTAATGTTGGTTTGATTACTGTTCCTAGAGCCTGAAGTGGAAAGGGGTAGGTGGGAAGAAGGAGCTCCCATGCCCAAGTGGCCTATGAGAGGAAATGAGTAAAGCAGAGCAACTTATTAGGAAGATGGTGGTGGTGTATCATAGTGGGCATGAGGAATCCTAGATAATGGGAACCAGTCAAATGCTCAGGGTCCCAGGGCAAGAGCTGGAATACTGGGTTGAAGGCAGTGAATGGAGCTCTGTAGCATGGCAGAAAGCTGTCTCAGTGTATGGAGGATGAACTCAGACTTTGATGAAGCTCTGGAGACCTTGCTTCTCACCTTTTCCCTTATATCTCTTGGAAAGTATGGCAAGAGAAGAGGTAGAGAAAAATTCAAGGGCTTCCTGCTTCCTCCATAGCTGGCTCTTTTTTGGATTAACTTGATATCCAGTCCTTAAAAGTGTTAGTTACTTTGCTTCTTTATATTTCTACTAAGGCTAACCCTACCTGGTGACCACATCACTTTCTCTGCCAAGTCTAGTTTCCTGACCCCTTCCAATGTAAAAGGGCCACTCAACATCTAAAAATCCAAAGTCCTTTAAGTTTTCAGATTCTGAATTATTAAAACATTTTAAATGCGTTGGGAGGCATAAGTGTATAAACACGTGTGGTGTTGATTTGAGGAAAACATCTGCTCACCAGAAAAAGTAATCTTAGAGACCAAAGAAATGAAGCCATTGGACTATGTAGCTGGAGATCCTCAGGCTGGCAATGATAAGATGAGGTGACTGAGCCTAACTGGAAGGATGCCTCCATTATCTTAGAGATTTCCTTCCCAAACAGAATATTTGGGGAGATTAACTACAGAGAAACATCCTTCTGTGAACTTTGGCAACTCCTGGGACTCCAAGTTAAATTCTAACCCCCAGGTTAACACATTATCCCTATCTGGTCCCTATGATGATTCAACCTGCCAAATAAGGAATGTGGCTCAGCAGCCTCACCTGATAATCTCAGTCCTTTTGCCTGCCATAATGTCACCCCAAGGCTATCTAAAAACCATCGATTTATGTGTATTGTTCTTTGTTTCATGGGTCATTATCGATTGGGCAACTGCCTAAAAGCTGATGCTAACTAAACTTCGTATCTTCTAATCTTACTTCTTCATTTATTGACTTCTAGTCAAATGAACCAAGGTGGAAGGAATTACTCTCTGAGAGGATCTTAAGAACTCTGGGCTGAGGAATTCCTCAAAAGAGAAAAAGCAAGAGAAAACTTATGCATCTTATGAGCAACCCCCATTTTTTATGTCTGCCCCTTTTCCCTAGCTCCTAATTCCACCATCCAATCCTGTGAAAGCCTTCCTCTCTTCTAATGCCACCATCCACATATATAAATTGCTTATGGACTGTGATGGTGACTGTCTTGATGAAAGGCAAAGACAGATAATACAGTAGATGTGTAATGCTTTTACCAACAATGAAGGACAGCTATCTGGGCACAGTGACTAGAACACTGGATCTGGAATCAGGAAGACTCATCTTCACGAGTTTAAATTCAGCCTCTGACATTTACTAGCTGTGCAACACTGGGCAAATCAATTCTGTTTGCCTCAATTTCCTTATCTGTCAAATGAGCTGAGGAAGGAAATAGCAAACCATTCCAGTATCTTTGCCAAGAAAACCCCAAATGGAGTCACAAAGAGTCAGGCACAAGTGAAACAACTCAACAACAATGACAACCAATGGGATTGTATGGAGCTGCAATTAGCAGGAACAGGAGTGATGTGTAGAGAGCCACTATATATATACCAAGCTCCCACCTCCCTTACAGTGACAGTCTCAGTACTCAGAGATAACAGTTCTCCAATAGGACTAACCATAGCCCTAGCAGTGTGGTTCCCCAGTGCAGCACAGTAAGGCCAAGAAGTAAGATTAAAGAGTATACAGAACAGGGGTGGGGGAACCCATGACCTCCAGGTTGCATGTGATCCTCTAGGTCCTCAAGTGCCACATTTGAAACCTAGAGAGCCACATGTAGTCTAGAGGCCAAAGGTTCCCCACCTTTGATATAGAGTATAAACAACTTTTGTTGTCACTGTCACTGTTGTTTCTGTTAACATTATAATAAGAGCAGACCAATCACACACATATTTTAATTACATAATTAAGCAATAAATATTACTCTGAATCATTTGTCAAGCTACCAATAAGAATTTAGTAATTCTGTATTTGTTGCTTGCAACACAAGTAAATGTTACAGATGAATTCTTCTGTCTTTTTCAGAAAATTGTTTGCCATAAAAAAAGCACTGAGAAGTAATCTTCATTCCTTTCTTCCAGCAATCTAGGGAAAGAAAATAGCATTTGAAAGTAGCAAGGGAGTAGAAACTGCTATTTCTTAAGGAATGGCGGTGGGGGGGGGAGGTGGAAATTGCTTTACAGAAATTGCATATGAAAATTGTTGTTGATTAATGACCTGCCTTCCACCCAAAATATATCTCTCCTCCCACATAGAATATTCTAGGCATTTGTGCAAGTGCTTTATAGATGAACTAAAAGGAGGAGAAATATGAAAGAGGGGGAAAGTCCACAAGATCAAAATGAAAACTGTTCTAAAAAGTTCTGGCATTCATGAATGTGTTCCTTCTACCTACCCACAAGCAATCAAGCAATTTTTCTCCAAATATACTTAGAAAACTTGGTAGAGATAAGAAAAATTACCTTTGATGTTGTATGATCTCAAGACAGTCTCAATTTTATTGTATAATTTGGAATGCTGACAGGACTGAAAAACATTGGAAAGAAAATCCAAAAATATTGTGTTAACATTAAAGGAATCTCTGAAAGAATACATTCTCATATATTCTCTGTCTGTCTCCCTCTTCCCTCCCTCTCTCCCTTCTTCCCCCCTTTCCTTCTCTACCTCCTTCCCTCACCCAACCACCTTCCCATCCTTCCCTTCCCCCTCTTCTGCCACTTCTCCAGTCTCAGTCTCTCTGGGATTTCTTCCTATCTCTTTCTGTGTGTATCTGTCTCTACCTCTGCCTATCTCTGAATCTCTCCCTCTGTCTTTCTCTATCCCTCTGTCTCTCTTTTTCTCTCCTTTTCTCCCACCACTTTTCCCCCCTATGGTGGTGGTGGTGGGGGGAGAGAATGAAGGAATGAATCTAAAAACTTGTCTTGTTATTACCACCACTGTTCTTGTAAATATACTTTCCCATCTTATTCTGTGTTCTGATCAATTGCTGTCATATGCTTTTTAAATTAATGCTAAAGAAATTAAGGAAAGTCCAGAAAAACAATTAACTAGCCCAAGAAGCAAAAAGAGGAAATCATTAGTTGTTACTATATGGGGATGGGAGGGGACTTGGGAAAGAATTAAGTGGCCAAATTTTTTCAGAGATCAAGGAATCAGTGAGTAGGGACCAAGAGCCAAACAAGTAAATCCCAAAACTTAAGGAGTGTGGCAGAAGCAATGTCTTAAACTCTCCCTCCCCCATGCAAGTTAGAATAGTTTTTCCCTGAAAGGTATTGAAATTCTTCTCAAGAACTTGGTTGGCTCAGAGGACTAAAGTCTCACACTTTCTTATCTCCTAACTACCATAGAGGCAAAAAGAATGGGAGGGGCTGGGAGATTCCAGGATATTGACTCAAGAAGCAATCAACTAAAGGTGTCCTCAATGTCCATCCTCAACATCTAGCCAGGTTTTTCCCGCTCTGGTTAAGTAAATCTCCTTTTGTTAACTATTGACTGACTTACAAGTAGCTGATTTTGTTCCAAAACCAAACCTAAACTGCCAGGAAAGTGGCATGATGATGGGCAGCCAGAATCATGGAGAGGCCTTGAAGATGACAGCTAAGATTCTGTCCCATGTCATTTGTGAGTGTGCTCTCCACACAAACATATCTCTAAGTGGGGGAAGGGAACAGGAGGAAAGAAGGAAGGGGAGTATCACACAGTACCTCACTAACCCGGCTCAGTTTTGATTTGGAAAGCCTCCTATTAAAGGTAAACATTAATTTGTTGGGTCTACTCACCAATGTATAAGTAAAAATAGAAGAAGGAAGAAAGGTATGGGAAAGGGTGGTATTCCAAAAGATGCTTGTAAGGAGAAGTGAGAAGTCATAGGAAAAGATTTTGCCCCAAATTAGGGAAGAAACCTATTCAGCTCCCAGGTTATCTGGATAGTTACTAGAATTGATGATGAATTGTAGAAGCATTGAAGACCCAGAGGTGGGAAGAGCATCAGAAGTCATTTGGTCCAAAGCCCTAATTTTACAGATGGGGAAACTGAGAACCAGGGAGGTTAAGTGAGTCACCCAAGGGTACGCAGATAGTAACCTTCAGTGGCAGGATTCAAATCCAAGTTCTTTGACCCCCAAAGAACACACTTAAAAATGTAGTTCTGGTCTGCATTAGGGAGAATGTCCGCTGCAAGAACAGTCATTCTGCATAAGATAGGATAGGAGAGATATTGAAAGTAAGGGGGTGTCTTTCATTTCAGATTAACTCAGGGCCTACCTGTGCTCTGGTCCTAAGCCCCCATATGCGTATGGGCAATTGACATCTAACAATCTGATCACTAAAGTGAGGGCACTGATTCCTGTACCTCTTCCTTGAAGCAGGTCTCCCTCTCCTCTGTTTCACAGCAGTTGATCATCTTGGAGAAATCTGAAAGCACCTGCATCATTTGTTCCTCTGCCAAAAGAGGCTTCCGTTGTCCAAGGTTCACGATCAACCTAAAGTTCAAACAGGCACCTGTCAGACACCAGCAGATCTCTTTCCCAACGTACCTTTTCCTTTCGCTTCTCTTGTCACCAGCCCTCTTTTAAGAAATTTGTAAAGAAAGACCAAAGGAACAGAATGGGCCCTCAAAGAGTTACCCATAAGCTTTCCTTCCTCCATTTAGGAGGTTCATGCATGTGACTATGATCTTCAGAAGACCATGAATTCTTGGCAAAATGATGTGGGGAAACTAGGCATGGGAGGAGTCGTAGGAATAGGGACTGTGAGACTGATTTAATTGAGCTGAATAAATGAGGTCAAATTCATTCCTAAACTCCTTTCCCTCAAGATCAGGGTTTCCTTTCCTTGTCCATAGCCTTTCTTATGTTTCCATTTGCGTAGGCCCAACTTGCTTTATGGTGTCTATTTAAAATCATTTTTACTTGTTCCTTTTTATAAGCTGCCCTTGTCCTAAAAGACAAAAAAAAATCATTTTTAGAAGTATTTGTTTGAATGTTGTCTCTCTCTCATTAGACTGGAAGTCCCTTGAGGACAGTGATCGCCTTTTGCCCCTTTTTGTATCCCAATCACTTAGCACATAGGCACTTAATAAATATTGGTTGATTTCTCCCCTTCCTTAAGTAAACATTCAATTAAACAAACATTTGTTGAAATATCCATTGTGAATTGAGCACTATGTTAGCTTTTGGAAGGGATGCATAATGTAGATAAGAAATGGTCCCAGCTGGGGCGGCTAGGTGGCACAGTGAATAGAGCATTGGCCCTGGAGTCAGGAGGACCTAAATTCAAATCCAGCCTCAGACACTTAACACTTTCTAGCCGTGTGACATTAGGCAAGTCACTTAACCCCAGTTGCCATGCCTTCCCCCACTCCAAAAAAAAAAATGAAAAAGAAATAGTCCCAGTTTTCATGGAATTTCCTGTCTGCTATGGGATATGGCTATAAATACATAATAGTATAAATTAGACCCATTATTTTGTTAGTAAAGGGAACTCACCAAAGAGGAAATTCCATCTACCAATGTAGGTCAGCACCTTTTTGGAAACTTATAGTCTTAGTTGAACAGAGCACTGAGAATTTAAGTGACTCACCAAGGGTCACACAACTTTGATATGTCAGAGGCAAGATTTGAACACAGATCTTTCTGCCTCTGAGGCTGGATATGCAATGATGCCTTCGCATTATTGTTGTTGTTGTTGTTGGTCCTTCATTTTTGAAGAGGACCAATGATGTCACAGGGTGATGTCTTGACATATGTAAATTGGATTTAAGTGAGACAGAGCAGTCTTGAACCTCACTCTTTCTTCTAGAGCCATCGAAGGTCATAAATGATCGTGATCAATGCATTGGAAACTTACAAAGTCAAGTACTATGTGATAAGGAGCCAGTACCCATTTAGGGCTGCCCGATGGGTGGGGGGGGTTGGTAGGCGTCATGAAGAAAATGGCACTTGACTTCCAACTCAAAGACAGGTATAAATTAGATGGTAAAAAGAGCAAAGGAAAACATTGGGCCATACTTCCTGTGAATATACCAATGTAGTTCTCCAGGGGAAGGAAATCAGAGCCAGTCATGGAATGATATTATTAGATAAGAACTCAGCAACCACTCAGCCCACTTCAATATGATACTAGCCCATTGGGGCCTTTCTCCATACTTCTAGCATATTTTTCTTGCTCCTTTTAAACCAATATGCATCAAAGGGAAAAAAACTCAAATGGCCTTTATAAACCAAAGTTATTGGTAGGCCCTGGGTGTTTACTTTTGAAACGGCAAGGACTGAGACATGGAAATAGCTGGAAGAATTTCATATTACAACACTGAAAACATTTTCTTCCTCCTTATTGTGTTTTTTTAACTAAGACATGAATCATAATAAAGAACACATGAAATTGCCCTGATGTTTTAGAATCAGAGGGCAAAATAGAACTTGAAAGAATTCATCAATCACCTCTTCAAAAAAGATCCCCAAAAGAAAACTCCTAGAAATATTATTGCCAGGTTCCAGAATCCCCACACCAAGGAGAAAATATTACAGGATGCCAAAAAAAAACATTTGAATACTGCAGAAGCACTATCAGGATAACCCAGGATCTGGCAGTTTCTACACTGTTGGATCGAAGGGCCTGGAATATGATATTCCAGAGAGCAAGAGAGCTGGGATTAAAACCAAGAATCACCTACCCAGCAAAACTGAGTATAATGTTCCAGAGGAAAATATGGTCATTCAGTGAGGTAGA